>PVJI01006837.1:0-82905 GCA_004026765.1 Micronycteris hirsuta | reverse complement strand
ACTCCCATGGGGAACATCCATTTTTGGCATCCATGTCTAGAGAGTGCGTTTACCTGACATGTCTTCAGACACCAGGTAGGTTACAGACATTAATTAGTCTACAACTAGACAGCACAGGGATGCACTGCAGGTTGTACACGAACACCGCTGAGTGTTCATTTCTCTGCCGATGCTTTTCTGTGGTTGCTGTTTTCCACCAGGTTCGCTGTAACAGGAGAGCAGTCGTTCTCCGCTCAGATACGTTTCCTAATTATACCCTGTCGTTTCCTCTTGGTAACCGGTAGGTCCTTGGTCTATAAAACTTACTTGAGTTGCCCACTGCATGGAGAATAGCATGCATTCTACAGAGGAAATATCAGGTATGAATCGGCAGGAAGAAGCTACTGCTCTAAAACTAGATGCATAAATATTAATGGCACAGACCAACCTCTGTGCAGTTCAGTTCACCTGGAAGAAAACTTTACACCCTGCAAGGGCTCTGGATCAGAGGCTCAGCGCAGGGAAATCATTTCTGGAATAGGAGGCATGGTTGAGGTTGTATAGGAATCTTTCAGCTTTTCTGCGCAGTCTAAAGCTCCAAACCGTGGCTCCTTGATGTTTACTTAAGCCGGAAGTTATGCCAGCAGTTTGTATTCCCCTTTCCTCTTGCACCCCGTGTCTGTGGACTCAAGCTCCCTCTCGTGGTGGACGCGGGTCTCCTCTAGGCACAGACCGCCTGGGAACTCGGAAGCAAAAACCACCTATTGTAGCAGTGAGACAAGCGAATTGTTATCCAAGGCTTTATCTTGAACTTTAGTAAGTTTGGAACAAAGAAAGACTCCATCCTGGAAAACAAACCTAACCCATCTCTGCCACATACAATCTATGAAAAAAGACATTCTCCTGGCTCCAGTCAATTGAAAATCACACAGGCACTTTGATTCCACTGTTTTCCTCAGTATAATACAAATTCTTTCGTGCCTCTTTTCCATGTGACATAAGCAGTGAATTTCAGGGTACTCCCTATTGCTGTGGCGTATCAGGAAAACAGTTTATTTTTCTTTAATTTTAGCGTTTTTATCGTCTTGCCAGTCTGCACAGTGTTTTAGAGACAGAACCGTCCTCACGTCTTGCTTGGCTGCCCTCAATTGACAGACGGTGGGTGTGGTTAGTAGAAGAACGCCCTCCCCCGCAAAGGTGTCCCCGTCCTAACCCTTGGAACTTTTGAGTTTGTTACCTTATGTGGTAAAAAGGGACTTTACAGATGGAACTAAGTTAAGGATCTTCAGATGGGGACTCTGTCCTGGATAATCCAAGTGGGCCTGGTGTTGTCACAAGGACCCTTATAAGAGGAAGGCAGGAGAGTGAGAGTGAGAAAAAGTGACAAGACAATCGAAGCAGAGAAAGAAAGATGGGCCGATGCTATGCCATTGGCTTTGAAGATAGAAGACAGGACAACAGTCCAGGGAGTATGCAGGTGGGCTCTAGGCAAAGAAGTAGAGTCTCCCCTAGAATTTCCAGGGAATGCAGAATTCCAACCTCCAGAACTGTTAGAGAGTAAATTTATGTTGTTTTAAGTGAATACGTTTGTTTAAATCTGTTACAGCAGCAATAGGGGAAGTTACCCAAAACATTGTAGCCAAGAATGGTTACATTGTAACACAAATGAAAAGTCCACAATTGCTTGTGGAACCTCTGTGTCGATCACGTTTTATATCAGTCAGATTAGGCTAGGCTATTCTGGACTACAAACCGGGCCACACACACACACCCTGACTTAGCGATTTGAAACAACAAGGCTTTATTTCTTGCTCCTACTACACACCCGTCTCAAGTTGGAAGGGTCTCTGTGCCGTGCCCTTCTCACTCAGGGACCTGGGCTGATAGAGCCTCCGCCATGTGGAATACAGCTGGTCACAATGGGAAGGTCAAGGGAATGTAGCATATTAGTTTTAAATGCTTCCTTCCAGAAGTGACACGTGTGACTTATGCTAACAGGCTGACCGTGGCAAGTCGTGTGGCCATGCCTGATTTAAGGGAAGGAAAATGAGAACATTGGTTAAGAACAGTAATGACTACCAAAGTCTTCTTCCTGAATAATGATTTTCTTGGACATCATTTTAGCAATTTATTATTGGCTAAAGATTCAGGATGATGTATCCCAGTCTGCCTCTGGGACTTGTTAATGTATAATAATTTACTTTTCTCTTACTAAATGCATGAAATACTTCCCAATTAAAGTAGATGATGTTTAAGTTAAGGCAGCCTGTAGAGGGCGTACCTCCTCTCAGAATTACGGCCGCGGAGGGGGACCTCACCATTACTCTGTACTGCCACACTCTCTCTGCCTGCAGAATGTATTTACAAAGGCTGATTTTACCATTCGAAAGATTAAACACAGGGCAGTTTATGCAGAGTGTTATCATTTTCCCTGGAGATTACAATATGACCTTTTCATTTTTTGCTTCCCTTATCCCTTTGGTAAATAGATGTTAAAGGGCTTTTGTTAATTTGATTAATTTTAAGATTCAGAGGTTTCCCAGATGCTGCTGTGTTTTTAACCTCTTCAAAAAACTTGTTAGTTTCATTTGTCAGCGTGAATAACTGTGATAGTCACTTAGAGTAATTTATCCTTTCCCAGAGCACTTTCATATACCTCTGAGGGCCCCAGCACCAACTGGGGGGTGGGGGGAATGAAACGTTACCATTTTACAGATGACAGAAATCCTATTTCTAGATTTGACAAAAGTGGCCACGCATGTGCTAAAAAAGAAAAATCATCCTCTGGTTCAGTGAAGGCCGTGGAGGTGGTCACCGAGGTCCGCGTGCTCAGGTGCACGGTTGAAACATGCCGGCCCCTTTCTTCTCCGAGGACCGCCCCCCTTTCCTCGGGTGTGATTTGAGTGGATCAGCTCAGGTTAGTTTGAGAAAGGTTTGTAGAGCTAGTACACAGTTTATTATTTCAAATTAGGCGTAGGGAAGCATCGTATAAAATCTATGCGTTTTTCTAGGAAGGGGCCTTTTTTTCTGGGGAATAATAATACAATTTTGCAAATATAAAAACAGTGTAGTAACTCCTCAGTGATTCAGCCTTAAGTAACTATAGAAAATGTAGGGAGCTATTATTTTGGCAGGAATTTTCCGTCATCCTCGGTCACCTCGGTATCCATGAGGACAGCGCAGCCAGCATGCCAGGCTCCCAGGCCCTTGACCACTGCACTGCAGCACCCTGGTCTCCGCCTCCCCCAGCCTCCGTCGCAGGGTCACACCGCAGCCCTGTGTGGGCTTCCATCCGGGCATCTCTGGGCCCGTGCTGGTGGCCGTCCGGCCTTTTCACACTTGACTTGCACTGCTCATGTTTTCGGTTCTCAAGACAGGACAGTTGTTTTGACCCTTTTACTTGATTCCTGTCAGCTCCCTTCCATCTTGACTTTCTTTCCCATCTGCTTAGTCCTTGGCTTTTGAGGTCGTTTATGTCTGTCCTAGGACAAGCCACTATCTCAGTTTGCTCAGGACTGAGGGGTTTCCTCAGAGCTGAGACTGGGACAGTCTTGCACAAACCAGTGCATCGGTCACCCCAGCCTAGTACAGCCGTATGTGGAAGTTCCGTGTGATGGTGTCTCAGGTATTTCTCAACTCCGTGTTCAGTGATATCACATTGGTAGATTGAAGTCAACCATATACCATGGAAGTCGCAAATGCTACAAACGGGGGCTTGATTTATTGTTCTGTTGGTTGTCTAATCTGAAGAAGGTTACAGAGAAAGTGTTAGGATTGCAGATTAAACTTAGAAGCATGCGTGTGTGGAGCCATCATATTTGTGAATAGGACAGAGCTGAGGAAGCATTCGCCAGTATTCGAGAGCTATTGGGTTGGCCAAAAAGTCCATTTAGGTTTTTTCTGTAAAATAAATGATACATTTTTCATTTTCACCAAAAACCTTATTGATTTGGATATTTTGAGTATATCGGCTATATTCTGCTATTGGCTTCTACTGGGTGAGAGGCCAAGGGTGCTGCTAAACATCTTCCAATGCGTAAGACAGCCCCGCAGCAAAGAATTATTTGGCCAAAATGTCAATAGTATAAGAAACTTTGCAAACCACTTTTGACATGGTCGATCAGTCACAGCACCTTCTCCACACACTGCACAAGTTTTCTTTTGTGTTTCAGTTGCATTTTTACCTTTCCTGAAATAATAAAGCATAATATGCTGAAAATGTTGCATATCTTCTTCCATCTTCAGTATTAAAATGGCTACACCAAAAATTCACCAATTTTGATTTTTTTAATGTACATTTACATATCAGCTGTCACAATAGAATCAGACAAAATTGTTTCAAATGAAGTTAAAGACAACTAAGCGCTATTAGAGCCATTGTACAGAAAAAAATTAATGAACTTTTTAACTCAATATTATCTGATTCAGCAAAGAATACAAATTTGACAGATGAGTGAAATTCTGAAATATGTCTCTGCTGTTTCACTTTAATTCTAGTCCTTAACATGGAAACATCAACCGACATTCACGTCAGAACTCTCCTCTTCTGTGAAAGTGTGAGTGTAGATTGATGATGGATCCAGGAGTTAGGCAGAAATTCTCAAAGCCTTCTGTGCAAATCAAGTGGCTATAGTATTTGCAATAAAGATGATTATGTATTTTATTGTTACTTGTAAATTGTGTACGACACATCCTTCGTATCAGTGAAATTTATAATACACGAGTGTGTGTGCATTATACTTTTTCCACTTTGGAAAGTCAGTTCTCTTTTTTCTTTATCCTCACCCGAGGATGTTTTTTTCATTGCTGAGAGAGAGAAACATCGGTGGCCTTCGCATATGTGCCCTGACCAGGACTCAAACCCATAACCTTTTTGGTTTATGGGACAACGGTCCAACCAACAGAGCCACACTGGCCAGGGCTTAATGGTGGGAGAGGGGGCACTGTTTTGCCCCCACGTCAGCCAGGGATCCTGCTCTACATCGCACAATGCAGAGGACAGGCACCACAATGAAGAATTACCTGAGTCAAAATGTCAGTGTTGGCAAGTTTGAGGACCCTGCTCTAGGGCATATATAAGCAAAATAAACTAGTTTAGGTATACTGTATCTAAACTTCTTCACGTTGAGAATCCAACTCTTCCGAATCTTTTTTTTTTTTTTTTTTTTTGCTTTGGTGGTGGTTTTTGTTTGTTTGTTCTGTTTTTCAAGTGTTTTTCTTAATTGAGGAATAACTTACACCACACAATGAAATGCACAGATCTTCAATGTATAGTTAGATGAGTTTTGACAAATGCATACAGTCCTGGAGTCCACACCCTAAACATATGGAGTGTTTTCTTCAACCCTAAAGTTCCGTGTTGTCACTTCCTACTCAGTCCCCGGATCCGATTCCAAAACATCCAGTGGTCTGTTTTCCCTAGATTTCCATCACTGTAGATGTACCTGTTCTAGAACTATATGTAAATGAAATTATGTAATATATATAATGTTCTGTGTCCATCTGGCTTCTTCTGCATAGCGTGTTTTAAAAATTCATCTATGTTGTTTTATGTGTCAGTCTGATCGCTTTTGCCACTGAATAATATTCCATTGTATTAATGTACTGTGGTTTTTTAAAATCCATTTTATTGTTTGTAGACACATGCTATTTCCAGTTTGGGCTAATAAGAATGGGGCTGCTATGAACACCTCTTGTGCAAGACGTTTGTTAACATATGTTCTCATTTCTCTTGGATAAATATCTAGGAGTGGAATTGCAAGTTTGTGTCGTAGATGTATATTTTAACTTTCAAGAACTGAACAGCTTCCCAAAGTTGGGACCTGCCCTTATATACTCATGGAGCGACACTCTCCATATTTCATAGATTTGTTCTGAAGAATAAATTAGATGATGCATGTAAAGAGTTTAGTGTGGTACTTGGCACAAGTAAGAGCTCGACCTGTTAGCCGTTGTTAGAGTTACTCTCTCTAGCGACGACTTCCAGGGCTCTCGTTCTCCAGCACTAGGACTGGATCTCCGGCTGCCTGCTTATGTAACATCAGGACGGGCTGTGCCGTGGGCAGCTCCGCCGGCCTGGACCAAACCGAGCTCTTCCCCCATCCTCCATCCCCAAAGCTGGCTCTGCTCTCCTGTGCCTTATTATGGTGAATCCTCTCGGTTGCCCAAGCCTCTCCCCTCCTCGCATAAAAATAGGTCGCCCGATCGCCCAGACCTGTTAACTCTGCTGCCTTACTAGCTCTCGTATGTCCATTTCTCTCCATCCCCCACTGTTGCTGCCTTAGTTCAGACCTTCAGTATCTGTACCCTGGACTCCAACAGCCTTGTGACTGAGGCCCACACCTTGGAGACGACCTCCTCCAATTCACTGCCTATACTGCAACCAGGGGGATCTGTCCATAATACACACTGGACTCTGCCATGATCCAGTGAGAACCCTTAGTGGCTTCCCAGGATAAAGCCTCAGCCCCTTACTATGGTCCTGTCACAGCCTCATGCTCCAGTTCCATCACTTGCCCCTTTCATAAGCTTGGCTCCCTCCCTGAGATTTCTTCCCACACCCAATCTTTTGCTTAGATCCTTTGCCTGGGCTGCATGTTCTACATAGAATAAATATCCTTCCCTCCCCTAACTCATCCTCCCTATCCCTTTCACTCGCACATACCCATCAGGACTCCGCCAAGCTCTATCTAAGTTTTAGGAAGCGTTCCCTGCCGTCAGGTTCCTTTCCCTTGGGGTTGAGGTAAGCCATTCCCCTCCCCCCTCCAACACACACACACGGGTGCCCTGACACTCAGTACTTACCGCTAGTATGGCTTTCATCACACTGTGCTCCCTGTGTTCTACCCGAGGCTCCTACCCTAGACTGAGTTCTCAGAGGACAGGGGCTGTTTTTTGCTCACGCCAGTATCCCTAGTGCCCAGAACACACAGGTACTCAGTAAACATTTGGGAAATTGAATTGGACTGATGGTGTAAGAGAGTTTACTTAATTTGCAATTGGACCTATTGGGAATGAGCAATCAGGGAGTGAAGCCGACAGCTTTTGGGATTACCAGGTTCTTACCTGTTTATCTTGTTTTCACAGCCAGATGAAAATTCACTGGATTTTTCCTCTTGTATGCTGCGGCCTGGTATTAAAAATGCTCAGGAACTTGCTTGTGGGGTGTGCCTGTTGAACGTGGACTCCAGGAGCCGGGTAAGTCACACGCCTTTCCCCTGCAGATGGCAAAGTACATTCCAAACATGGCCTGGGGGACAACCTCATTTAGATCACTTGATTACAAGGTCTGTGCCCAGAGGTGGTGGGGATTTTATGAAGTCCTGAAATCTGACCACCGAAATAGACATACTGTTTCAAAAGAGCAGTGGGGGAAGCTGTCGAGGGGACCCGTGGGGTTTGCATTGTGCCTGCCGCACCCAGTGGGGTGGTACGGAGAAAAGGAGTCGTTTGCAGGCAGGAGGCTCTGTTCTGGATATTTTGTTGACCTTATGGTTTCAACGTTATTTCAGAAAGAAGAGAAGCCTACAGAGGAACATCCTAAAAAAGTAGGAACCAGTTACACATTATCTTAGTGTCTCCATCTTAATTTCAAGTGTGGAAGGCAAATCAGATGATTCCACCGCCATCCGAACTGTTCCAATCATGAATGCTTTACTGAGTCCCCTTTGTCCCCGTGTGTGATTTAGTCAACTGACTGTCTGTGTGGGTCCACCTCTGTCTCGTTTGCATGCTTGTGTCTCATAATTGGCTTCTGGCGTTGTGGCGAGCAGAGTAGTACCAGAATGAGCAACTTCCGGAAGATTGGAAGTTACAGTGACACACAGTGAGATCAAAGAACTTCGGGGTTTGGCCATTATCAGATAAAAAACAAATTGTTTGGGTTTTAGAGTTTTGTTGTATTTATTTATTTATAGTGCTTTAAAAAGCCCTATAAATAGTCCCCAGGATGTGGTTGCGGTTAGGAGTGGCTGGCTATAACTCACCTGTAAGCATTACTCATCTGGAAATTATTCTCCTGTGTTTAATATCTTATTTTTTTTTTAACAAAGCTGTACCTGTTTGGACTTTTAAATTATGTTGATTCAGTTATCAGCTCCCAGTGTCATTGGACCCTAAGAGTTTATAATCTTATGTTTTCTTTCATAATAGAACTGTAATTAGCCACCAAACTTAAGGGATTACATGTTCCAGTCAAATGCCACCTTCGGGGAAGGGCTTCCTTCACCACAACAAGGGATAAAATTCGCCACTGCCTCTGGCTCTGTTAGTTCCCCTTCTCATGACACTGTCCTACCCCCCACAGACTCGCCTTTCCTGTGAAAGATCTGGCCGCCTTTTGCTGAAATTGGGTTTAATGGCAAAGATTTTTTTATACCTTTAGATAGCAGTAAAACACTTTCTGACCTGAATTTCAATAGCCACCCGCTCCGCTTTTGTGTGTGTGCCAGTTTGGCCTTGGCCTGTGTGACCCGGAGAAGTGAGCGTGCAGCTCGTAGGTGCGGAAGCCTGACTTGCTCCACGTGTCTGTCTGTTCCCGGCAGGCGTTCAACTCCGAGACAGACAGCTTCAAGCTGGCTTACGGAGGACACCAGTATCACGCCAGCTGTGCCAACTTCTGGATCAACTGTGTCGAACCAAAACCTCCTGGCCTCATCCTGCCTGATTTGCTCTGAAAAGCTCCTCTATGAAGTACCAGCTGGGGTTTGGGGGTGGGGTTTGTGGGGAGGTCACACCCATGGGTGGCAGGGACCAATGAACAGAATGCAAGTACTGCAAAGTTCATCTATATGAATTCCCCAACGGGTGGGTGTGAAAAAAGCTGCAGTAGTTTTCAGTCATTCCTACAGGTGACATTTGTCCCCTGGGTCCCACTGCCAGTCTTTGGGATTTGTGGTAAAATTGCCCTACCCAAACTGCATGTGGGACCAGGGGACAAAGGTCACCTGTAGTGTGCTAACTTACCTCTAGTTCTCTTAAGGTGTTTTAAAATAGGGACCACAGCTTTCTTTATCTAAGGAATAATTTGCTGCTGCAATATTGAAACTGTGAAGAACTGATGTTTGAAGAAAATTAAATTATTGTTGTAAGATTGGAATTGGCCAGAATGCTGAGCCAGTGCTTATTTATATCTAGAACACATACTGTCTTGTGAAGTTGGGTGCATTTATCCCCATTTAGTGTGTAAATATCTGAAATGAATAAAGAAGGGAAACTGTGATTAAAATGTTCTTTTTACAGAAAAAGTTCTGTCCCTCTCCATTGAACAGTGACAGGTAAGGGCAGACTTACTAACTTTGCTGATGCAACTGAACCAGTTCTCTACTCTCTTCCTTCATTTCTAAACCTGTCAGCTTTCAAGACCTTTCCTCATAACAGACCTGGGAACTTAGCAGTGGAGAATTTTCGTTTCAACAGAGGCCCAGATCCTTGAATATCGAGATGAATATCCTTCCCCTTAGGGGCCTTTGCTGAAAACCTTCTGTTTTACCTCACACAGGCTGTGAGCACGGTGTTTTCAGGAGATTTGGAAAGACGGTGAATGAAATCTTTTCGCGGTGGCCTCTGTCCAAACTTCCAAAATGACTGCATAGGTACCAGTACTGCCTGACTTAGCAGCATCTCTGGGACAGACCTGAAAATTCAGGGTTAGGAGGTAGAGTTCCTGGCCTCGTGAGGCGAATAATATGTGTGTTTATGGTAAAGGTTAGAACTTAGAAGCAGTGGAAGAAAATTGTTCAGAAAGAGCACTGAAATTTAGAAGGAAAAGGCTCATGCCTTTGTGGGGAATTTTGCCACGTAAGCTAAATGCATAAAATCAGGGGGGAGGTAAAGACAGGGTTGTTCCTAGGGAGAACATGCCCATCCTAGCACACACATTTCTCTGATCGGCTAATTATGTGCTTTATGAAGAGGTTCTCAATCTTAACGTTCTATTTTGTATGACTTACGCTCTCTGACCTAGGCTGTTTTTATTTGTGAACTGAAAAATTTGGTTTTGCCTATATAATTGCTGCTTTGCATAATTAATAGATTACTTTCCCTTCTCAGGACAAAACCTGAGGGAAATGTTTTGTTCCATGTTACACTTTTTACCTCCATCTTCTCCAAAAAAGGTACGGAACGTATTTCATTAAACGGAGATTGACGAGGCTCCTGCTTCACCTTACTGTGCGCCAGAATGCAGGGGGATGCTGATGAGAGAAATCTGTTTTTCTCGTTTGCTCCAACTGATAGCATCTCCATCTACTGGGGCCCGAGACCTGCAGAGCCTTGGCCTGCCACGGCACTAGCGGGGTAATGGCAGCAGCACCCCTGGGCCGGTTTCAAGCAGGCTTTTCCTGAGGCCTCTGTGCTCCAGTTCAGCCTGAGCAGCACCGACAGCTTCAGATGGCACCCAAACTCCAGCAGGCTTCTAACTGGTTTTGTACGTGCCTTCACAGACCGTAACCAACCCTGCCTTGGCCGTAAGAATGTCACCCAGTTTGACAGAATGCACACTGCTGAGACTTTCTTTTTTTGAAATGCTATATAGATTATCATCACAATGGCCTGTACCAATAACATTTTTAAAAGTATGCTCACCTGCTAACTAGATTGATTTCCCTCCCTAGATATATTCCCGAATGCCTTAGATAAAATTTCTAAGTGTAATTAGTGCTGACCTTCCCAAGTATGGTAGGTTTAGTCACTCCACGGGAGGTGGAAGAGAATACAGCAAACATCAACAAAGAGCCTTCGCTACAGGAAGTATTCATTACTTTCAGTATCTATATGCTTATAGAAATGTCGTATTAGATACCACCAATAAAGATTTGGAGAGCATGGAATGCCATTGCACCGATTTTATTTATGCAAGTTTATTAAAATGACTCAGCACTGCATTCAGCTTCACCTCCGCTCTTGTTAGCCGAGGCCAGTGTCCTTGGAAACAGTAACCAAGGTTACTTATCTCCACACCGTGCATTGTGCTGGCAGCCTCACCCCACTGCTTGAGTGGCAATTAATAAGCCCTTCTTTAAAAATTGTTTTGCCTTTAAAATTTTTATGGCACAGTGTGTAATTTTTGTCTGGACATGCTTCAGGTAGAAGTGGCACAGGATATTTTAGGATATTACCCATGTTTTATTTTTCCTGTGGCACTCTACAGAGGTTGTGTATTTTAAATTGAGCATTTTGAGGTTGCGTATTTTTTGTTTGAAGATGCCTTCTACTTGCTTTTTATTTAATGACAAGTGTGTTCTTAAGCTTTGAAAAGATTATAGGGCCTTTATGTTACAGAAATTTCAAATGTTTGCCCTGTCTGGGATCACCACAGAAATTCCCCTACCACTTTCTAGGACACACACCTTCCTTTGTGACCAGCTAATACACTCTGACACTTAGATTAGAAAGGTGCTTGGCTTCCCTGGAGCTAAGAATGCTTAGTTATTACATCCCAGTAGTGGTGTTTTCCGGGACTTCTGCAGGAAATTTCCTTAATTACTAAGAACATCTGTCACTAGGTGTTTTCTTACTATAGGACAGTGATTTCTTTTGGACTTGTATCCAGACACTATGAGACTTACAGTTCGTCTCCATACCAAAGCAGCCACAGACCCCATAGCCACAGGGCTGTTTGTTGTTCCTTTGAATGACCCTTGATCATGTGCTGATGTACCATCTCCGGTTCCTCTGATTTCCCATAGAAACTATTGACTCTACTGGAGTTTTTCTATTTAGACGGCATGATGCATGTTTATAAGAGTGGGCAATGGTATGAAACAAGAAAAGGTGGAATTTGGATGGAAGCCACCCACCAGAGACCAGGTAAAATCTGAAATATATAATTTATATAAATATACAGGCCCTGGCATTACATTCATGGATTCTTGCCAAAATAGACCAAAAATCTAGAAAATTATTCCACAGGTAAGCTACTACAACCTACTTGGCAAATGAAGTTAAAAAAAAAAAAGCAGCGCTGTGCCCAGTGGCTGCCTAGTCCAACAGGCAGGGGCAGCCCAGTGACTGCTCCGGAAATGGAATAAAGGAGAGCTAATTAAACCACCAGGTCCCTGATGAGTTGTACTGACAGACGTATTAGGAGCAGTTGAAATTCTGTCCAGGTTTCAACAGGGCAAGCTATTGTTATTTGTTATCTCCTGCATTACTGTTTGGTTTAGGGCATTTGTGTTAACAGTCAGCAAAGGCACACCTGTTGTGAAAAACCAGTTTCTCTGATGGAGGATTCACTGTTTTGGTGCACTCCAGTCACCAAGAGAACTGAAAACTACCTTTATCAGTGTACACTCTATGCTATTTCCCACTGTCCCAGCATTGTAAACGATACTAGTATCTGCCCATCTGCAAGGACGCGAAAGGCTGACATGCCTCAGCTGGGGTGTCTATTTTATGTGATGTTCATCTTTGTCACAGGAGCCATATTTTAACATAATTATGGGAGAGCATCTTTCTTCCATCAACACACACACACACACACACACACACCGCCGGAAATCCTTCCCAGTAAAAATTCTAATATGTTAAGCAGATAGGTTTATTAAAAATAATGTTGATATAGTCCTGGAGCACACTGATTCCAAGAGGATGTTTGCAGCAGATTTCATTATAATTACTTAACAGCTAAATAAATTTTTTTTTTTACTTACAAAGTTACTAAATAATAAAGGGGGAAGGAAAGAGTAGGGCTAATCCAATAGAGACGGAAGCTGGCATCCATCTTCTCTAAGCACTTGGGTGGTCAGCAGCCTTAGGCAGAGCTTGTCTCTAGAGGGTTAACCAGGACCCAAGGTGATTTTTGCACTGAGCTCCTCCTGCACCTGTCATGATGCCAGAAGGCATGGGGTTCAAAATGGAGCAGAACCAAAGAGTTCATTAAACTGTTCAAATTATTAAAAATTAAAAGCCAGTTAAAGATTTTCATAAACACTATTCCAAAATGTTAGTTTTAAAAATGTTACTAGCAGTGTACGCATTCCCCTTATGTTCCCCCCTCCTCCGTACCAATGAAAATAAACGAACACCCAGTGTAAAAAACACTTCAGGGAGAACCAGAAGTCAACCATTTGAAAAGAAAGGTGAAGAGGGGAGCAAACGGTGTGTAGCAGATGCTGGTCCTGCCCAAGGGGCTGCTGATGCAGACTTTGGTGGCATTAAATCCCCCAGTAAGGCATCAGGTGTCGGGACTCTTTCTCGTAAACGTCTGGAACTATGCCATAAGGTGTCTGTACCATTTTAACTGTTGACTTCCCAAAGAGTTGGCGCTCGTAGTCTATCAGCTGCCTCCAAAAGCCTACGTTGGGCCTGATGACAGGCCTCCGGGCTTTCACCCAGTTGTACGCCTCCAGCAGGCACACACTGTGGAATTTCATCAGGTAAGCAATGCAGAGGGTGGCCGAGCGGCTCACCCCCGCCGCACAGTGCACCAAGGTGGCCCCATGCTTCCTGCTCACGCTGTGGATCTTGTCGGCCACCGTGTCGAAGTACAGTCCAATGGGGGCATGAGGCATGTCAGCCAGAGGCACTTTAACGTATTCAAATTGGGGCCAGTTGAAATTGGGGATCTCGATGGTAGCATTAACAATGCAGGTGATGCCACGAGCCTGGAGGAGATGCCGGTTGGAGGCCACGCTGCCTCTGCCCAGGAAGAGAGAGGAGGTGATTTGAGCAATGCCTCCTACGTCTCCCTCAGAAATCATCCGAGGGGCCATGAGAGTCCGCGGTAGTGTGCTGTGACCTCTGGAGCCCATGAAGACGCCAACAATCACACTTGCGTCATTGGAAGCAAGACCAGAGCGTTTTGTTTTCCTCCACCAGGGAATCCGAAATTATGATCTCCTTCCTGCAAAATACAGGTTATCTGTCAGTACTTCATATGCTATTGATTCATCACAGCCTTCTGCAAGTACTGTGGAATGGGCAGGTAAAGGGATTAGAAATCGTTATTTTCTGTAATAGAGTATGTTCTTTCAAGGATGTAGACAAATCATCTATGGATTATCGGTTAGAAAAAGTAGCCTAAGATACCAATATGTAAAATCAGTGTGAAGCTCAGCCATCTGGGCCTCAGCCAGGTAGCTCAGCTGGTTAGAGTGTCATCCCGATATGCCTAGGTTGTGGGTTCCATCCCTCATCAGGGCATGTACAAAAACCAACCAATGAATAAATAAATAAGTGGAACAAATCAATGTTTCTCTCTTTCCCTCCCTCTCTAAAATCAATTGAAAAAAATAAAAATACTCAGAACTCTGGGTTTTTTTTAATGGGTTTTTTTGTTTGTTTTTGTTTAAAAAAGGGCATTTGCTCGCCTTCCTTTTTCTGTCTTGGAGCCTGTGGAGGCCTGCTGGGAATAGGACTTCTGCAATGACAAGTATGTCTGGAAGGCTTTAGTCCGAGGCCACTTTTGCTGGCTATAAGCGGGGTCTCTCGAACCAGAAGCAGCACACAGCTCATCTTAAAATTGAAGGTCAACGTTGATGCTTAAGATGAAAGTGAATTTGATCTAGGCAAGAGATGTGCTTATGTGTACAAAGCAAAGAAGAACACAGTGACTCCTGAGGGCAAATGGAACAGAGTCGCCTGGGGAAAGAATTCATGCTCATGGAAACAGTGGATGGCTTGTGCTAAATCCCAAAGCTTCCTGCTGAAGCCACTGGACACAGAATCCATGTAATGCTGTACCCCTCAGGGACTTAAACTTATTGAAATGTAAATAAATAAAATGGGGAAATTAAAAATTAAAAAGGCATTAAATGGAAATAGTCATTCTATTTTAGGAAAAGTAAAAGAAATATGCCCAGCTAGTTCCTATACAACAATATTGCAGGGTCTTGCTCTTATTGAAGAGAGTGGTATTCCTTCGTAATTTGGAAGAAATAAAAAATTCTGGCCCTGGCTGGTGTGGCTCAGTGGGTTGAGTGCCAGCCTGCGAACCAAAGGGTCGCTGGTTCAATTCCCAGTCAGGGCACATGCCTGAGTTGCAAGCCAGGTTGCCCAGTAGGAGGCGCATAAGAGGCAACTACACATTGATGTTTCCCTCCCTTCCTTCCCCTCTCTCTAAAAATAAATAAAATCTTTTAAAAAATAAAAGAAATTCTGATCCATCCTACAGCCATGTTCTTTACACTGTCGCCTACCTCCATGCCTAATTCTAGACATAGAGATCTTATGATTCCACATTGGATAATGTAGTCAATGAACTGCCTTTATAAACTGAAAAGATACTGAATTGGATCAGTTACAGAAAATCCAGGACACAGGGTCACTTTAGCCCTTTATTACTTAAAAAACAGCTCTTCCTATCATATTTATGACATCTGAACACTTTGGAAATCCAACTAAAATTTGAGTAACTTGTGCCGTGGCATTTCCATGGAAATACTCCTGGGAAATTTGAAGGCCATGGTCTCAAAAATTCATTTGTCTAAATCAATGAGCATTTTAGCCAACCTGACCCTGGGTTTGGTTAAATAACTTCACCTTCCTCAGCCAATTCTAAGCTCCAAGATGAATCCAGATGTGTGCGGATTAGTAACAACAGCAAACAAAATTATTGGTTTCCTGAGATTTTAGACATCAATTCCTCTCCCTGCAAATTCACACTGCTTTATAGTCTGTGTCCCCTGGGAAGTGTGCTTATTGCCACCGGGAATGCCTGAAGTGATTTCAGGGAGACAACATCCCTAGTTCCACAGACAGAGTTACTGTGGGGGCTACTCACTTGGGAGGGTCAGGGTACTCCAGAGTCCTGGGTCTGGATCCGCAAAGTCCTGAGTGAGCGCTGATCACACTGGATGTCAATCAGATCTGCAGAAACACAAGGAAGGAAGCATGTAGCCAATCAGGAAGTTCAAAAGAATTCCTCCTGGGTTCGACTGGGATAAATCTGAGAAAGCACGTTAACTGTATCTCAATGTGCCTTTAAAGAATGAGGCAGTCAGAAACACCAACCTCAGTATCAGCTTTCATTAATGACACTTAACCTATGGCTTAATAAATACAAATATGGTTTAACCATAATAGACAAATTTTGAAAAGCAAGAGATACAGAAACCGCAACATATCGATGAATGTAAAACACTGTTCATGGGCCAGCAAGAGATACAAAACAAGACAGACGGCTCTTCCATGGGCCCTAGGTCAGCCCAGCAGTGGGGACTGTCCTGTGCTAGACGCCACAGCTCAGCCAGACACAGGAAGACCACTTCATGAAGAGCAGTGCCGCAGGGGCCGCTGCAGCCACGAATGCCCACTACAGGAAGTGGTGTTGAGGAGGGCAATCTGAAATTTCACATTTTCCCCTTCCGTGTTGGCCCTCTTATTTATTCACCTGTGTAATGATACCATGCTCACCTATGAGCATCATTAAAAGTGTGTTCCTCTCCCACCTGTCCCTCTGCCTTTTCCAGGTACCATCAGACTTAAATTTTAACTATTTTGTACAGCTCTCTTGAGGCATTACTGACATATAACTTCACCAAGCATACAACTTGATGAGTTTTGACATGTGTATACTGTTGAGGCACCATGACCTCAAAATAATATACCCATCACCCCTCAAACTTTCCTTATGCCCCTTTATAACTCGTCCCTCCCTCACCCTCTAGCCCTATTCCCTAGCAAACACTGATCTGTTTTCTGTTACTATAATTTGCATTTTCTAGATTTTTTAAAAAAGATTTTACTTATTTATTTTTAGACAGAGGGGAAGGGAGGGAGAAAGAGAGGGAGAGAAACACCAATGTATGGCTGCCTCTCGCAGCTCCCCGCACCGAGGAACCCAGCCCGGACCCAGGCATGTGCCCTGACTGGGAATTGAACCAGCGACCCTCTGCTTCGCAGTCCAGTACTCAATCCACTGAGCCACAGCAGCCAGGACTTTAGATTTTTATATAATGAAATCATACGACATAGGGTAGTGTTTGGGGGGTAGTCTGACTTTCACTGAGTATAATTGTTTTGACATCCATCCGTGTTCTTGAATATTATCGATAGTTATTCCTTTTCATTGCTGAGTAGTATTCCACTGGATAGGTAGACCTACCACAGCTTATTCCCCTACTAAAGGAAACTGAGTTCCCTTTAGGCTATGACGAGTAAAGTTGATGCAAACATTCATTTGTGTGGACATATGCCTTCCTTTCTCTTGGTTTAAATACCTGGGAGTGGAAGGGCATATGACATGTGCGTATTTAACATTTTAAAGTACAGTCAAATCCCAGTTCTCAAATGCCTTAGTTCTCAAACAGTTTGGTTCTCTACCAAGTTCATGGAAAAATGTCTCGGTTGTCTAACAAACTCCGGGGCTCAATTCTCTACCCGGCAACGCTTTCATGCTCATACCTATATGATCACTCACGCTTTTCTCAGGAGACAAAGGAGGTTCAGTTTAGGAACAAATCGCTTCTCGAAGTTTTCCAGAATGATTAAGTTCAAGAACTGAGGTTCCACTGTAGTCTTCAGAAAACTTTAAAAATAGCCATAGCATGCAGCCTGTGGGGCAGGCTTATAATCAAACACACATGTAAGGGCCCATTGTACTCTTCTCCTGAGACCTCAGAGGGCAAGCGCTATGTTCACCCCCCTCTGCTGCACTCCCGAGCGCTGGTATTTCCTGGAGAGGAGCTTCTGAGTGTGTCAGTACCCTGGCTTCTGTGGCTACTGACCAGGGCATGCCCCCCAACTGCCGAGCTCTGGCGGGCAGCAGGACTTGGGTTCCTGGGGCCCGTGGGACTGTAACGAACAATTCTTGGCCGGCTTCACCCCCAGAGCACCGCACAGACATACCCTGCCGCTCTGTGAAGGAGGCCTCTCTGCTGGTCCTGGAGCGCTGGCCCGAGGGGCTGGCTGCAGCTTTGGCACACATCTGGCCCAGCTCTAGTGGCCAGCGGGACTTAACGTTTGCGGTCCCACAAGATTGTACATATTTACATACTCCCCCCCCCTCAATTACGTTGACATGCAGTTTTATATTAGTTTCAGGTATATCACAGTGATTAGGTACTTACATAACTTATGATCAACCTACTAAGTCCAGCACTCACCTGACCCCACACATAGTTATCACAATGTTACTGACTATACTCCCTATGCCGTACTTGACATCTTGTGACTGACTGTGTAACTGGCAATTTGTACTTCTTTTTTTAAAGATTTTATTTTTATTTATTTTTAGAGAGAGGGGAAAGGAGGGAGATAGAGAGGGAGAGAAACAGCAGTATATGGTTGCTTCTCACATGGCCCTCACGGGGACCTGGCCTGCAACCCAGGCATGTGCCCTGACTGAGAATTGAACCGGGACCCTTTGGTTCCCAGCCCGCGCTCAATCCACTGAGCTACACCAGCCGGGGCCAATTTGTACTTCTTAATCTAACTTCAACTTATCTTCCCAACCTCTTCCCAACCCATTTGGTGACCATCAATTTAATCTATCTATGAGTTTGTTTCTGTTTTGATTGTTCATTTGTTTTTTTAGATTTCACATGTAACTGAAATCATATGGTGTTTGTCTTTCTCTAACTTATTTCACTTAGCATAACACCTTCTAGGTCCATCCATGTTGTTACAAATGGCAAGCTTTCATCTTACGGCTTAATAACATTCCACTGTATATATTTACCACATCTTCTTGCACACTTAGGTTGCTTCCGTATCTTGGCTATTGTAAATAATATTGCAACGAACACAGAGGTGCATCTCTCTTTTCAAATTAGAGTTTTAATTTTGCCTGCTGAGCGCACCCTCTGGGTTCATCACTTGGGGAGCTGTTTGGGTGGTGCTCTCCTGTGCTCTGAAGCTGGCCACTGAGTGTGTTGGTTCTGGAGGCTCCTGGAGGCTCCTGGGAGGGGCTCTGGTGCAGGCCAAGGTCAGCTGCCGTTTGGGCAGGGGTTGTGGTGGGAGCTAGAAGTGATCTCTGGTTAGCTCCTGCTAGTGCTGGGCTTAGGACCCTCTGATGGACACCGAAGTGTGAGCTGAGGCCAACTGCCTCTTGTGTCGTGTTTGTGGCTTAGCTGAAGCTACCGCTCCAGGTCAACCCTGGCCACAGCTTATGCCAGGCTTGGTGCCACCTAATGGGAGTTACAGTGCAGGCTGAGACTAGTTGCTGCTTGTGCCAGTCTTGGAACCGTTTACCAAGAGGCATAGGGAATGCTGAGGCCAGCTGCTGTTTGTTCGAAAGATTTTAGGGAAGTTCAAAGTGCAAGTCAAGGCAGGCCACTTGTGTGGAAAAGCTGCTGGGAAGTGGCTGGGGCTGACATGTGAGTTGGGTGGGGAGGGGTCTCAGGGAATCACCAGGGCTGGGCAAATGGTGTTAGCCAGGTTAAGGGAGGGCTCAGACTGGCAACTCTCTACACTGGACAGCTGTATGGGGAACAGCACCCGACGGGGCTTCCTTCCCCGGAGAAATCTACCCTGCCCCCTGCCCCTCCAGCCCTTGCCCTGAAGCCAGTCTATTCAGTTCCTCCTTTATGTCCCTGGTGCTCTTTGAGCTGCTTCCTCCACACTGGAACTCAGAGCGAGTGAGTCTGTGAGCAAGTGATCTCTGCACAGCCCTCAAAAAGAACGTCTGGGACTCCAGAAGCCCTGCATCTCATTTATGTAGTTGTCCAATCCCTGATGGTTTGCACAACTGTAAAAACTATATGTTATATATACTACACACACACACACACACACACACACACACACACACACACACACACACACACACACACAATGGAATATTATTTAGCCATGAAAAAGGAAGCCTTGCCATTTGCAACAGAGATTGATTTTGAGGGCATTGTGCTAAGTGAAATAAGTCTGAACGAGAAAGACAAACACTGTATGGTATCAGTTATATGTAAAATCTGAAAACAACAAAAGCAACCCAAGCTCATAGATACAGAGAACAGCTCAATGGCTGTCAGAGGAGAGGCTAAATGAGTGAAGGGGGTTAAAAGACATGAACTTTCAGATAAAGACTTACACAAAATAAGTCAGTCATAGGGATGTAGTGTGTAGCATGCTGGCTATAGTTAGTACTGTACTGCATGTATTTGAAAGTTCCTAAGAGTACATCTCAAAAGTTCTCATCACAAGAAAAAATGTAACTATGCATGGTGACACACGTACTGTGGTGATCATTTTGCAATATATTTGCAAATATCAAATCATTATGTTGTGCACCTGAAACTAATATGTTGCATGTCAACTTATACCTCAAAAAAAAAAAAAACCCCTGAAAAATAAAAATAGTTCCAGCTTTGCAATGCAGTGATTCTCAAACTTGGGTGTGCACCAGAACCACTGGAGGGCCCCCACCCCATTTCTGACTCAGCAGTTCCGGAGTGGAGCTGGAGAGCTGCCGCTGCCCACGTGATGCTGCTGCTGCTGGCCAGAGGACATGCTCCGAGTCCACCGCAGAGGTGGACGCTGCGGTGTGCCACCCAGAGTCCCCTCCACACCTGAGGCACTCAGGGTGCTCGTGCTGAGATCTCAAGGCCTCCCCAGAAGCGGCCCTTGTCCAGAGGGAGCTCACCCAAGGTTACACCCCTCTTTGGGGCCACACCTGATGACTTACGATACAGGGGCACATGGGGAAGTATAGAGATGCAATCACCTTATGAGGAGGAACGAGGAATTAGTTGCATAAGGTGTGAGGATGTGGGTGTTTGATGGAAATGGGCATGGACGGAACTTTTACATGGGAACACCCTGTCCTGCAGCTGAGCACTGTGACTTGCCACTTCCAAGTCTTTCCCTGGCAGAATCCTGGTAGTTTAAAAAGCAAAGTCACATGTACTAAACACAAAATTAGGCTCTCAAACTGCTGGTGATAACTCCCTCCTCAATGTGGAAAATCTGGAAGATGCTAATCAAATTTCTAACCAGGTTATCTAGTTACTGCCTAATTAAGAAGGACTCAGTCTTGTGGTCTCCCAACTAACCATTCTGTTTAGGAGACCACCTGCCCTCCTGAGGCAGGGGTCCCAAGCTCACTGGCCTTTTCAGCAGAAAATTCTTCATCAAGGGCCAAAGTAAGTAATGGGTGGGCCAGAAGCCTGGTATTCTGGCAACGCTCCTTTGCTGGGCTGGGATAGGATACTGGGTGCTGCAGGGAAAAGAAGACAGACTGTGTGTCCTCGGGGCAGAATCCAAGTGAGACAGACATGATGCTCTCTCCCTGCTGCCGCCAGGCAGTCTCGTGCCAACAAAGCCGCTTAAAATGCCGCTGCTGGCTCCAAGGCTTAGAAAAACTTCTGCCAGAGAACACAGACACCAGATACTCACTCCTCTAATACTCCGCGCCCCCGTTCACAGATCAGAAAATACAAGGTTCAGAAAGGGCGAGATGATTTCAACTTGCAGTACACAAGTGCCTAACAAAGCACAGACCCGAGGTGTCTGGGTGCCTAGCGCAAGCCCACACACGGCCTCTCTGTGTAACTGCGGGGTGGCTGTGTCCTCATCTCCTGCCTCACAGCACTCTGACACCAGCAGCCACTGCCTTCAATGCGTGAGGGGGGTCTTGGATCTGCCTAAGAACTTGTTTAAATGTCACTTACAGAAATACAGCCCAGACCGCTGTTCCAGCCTCTCACTGCCCAGAATACGAACATATTGCCACAAGCAGGTACACGACGCAGGACACAGAAAGCCCTCCGGACAGCAGAGGGATGGCAGCAAGTAGTCCCAGAGTAGGCGCGGTAAGAAGCCTCAGTCTGCTCAGTTCTAAGATGAGCAGATTCTGATCATAAAGAATAAAAGAAAGTATGGGTATATCACAGGAGTGTCAAAATCAACTTAGTAAATGAACATGGGGAGACAGAACAATGATACCTATCAGGAGGGTAAGAGACTGACCCACGCCTGAGGGGTCCAAGACCGCGAGGCGCTGTGAGTGCACACACACTCCCACGGCAGCACGCTCGTCTCGGGACAGGCACGACCACGTCGCTGTCCATGGTGTTCAACTCGGCCCTCCCCCGTTGCTCTAACAGCTACATTTACTTCAGGTAAAAAAATGCTTTTTTTCAGCCAGGGGAAGGGGTTTGGTGGGGTGAAAGACAAAAAGGAGCTGTCTTAAACCAACCCCAGATAGGTATTTCTTTTATAAGTTATAAGCAATGTCTCATCAGAGATGATGCTGGTTTCTTTGAATAATAAGCATCAAAGCCCTAAGCGCTAAACAAAACGAAGAATTAGTGTCTGCCCAATGGGCCTGTAATCTCCATAACGCATAAGCTATTAACAGCTGGCTACTCCCTGCACTGGAGCTCCTGGGACGTGGGCGCCAGCCTCACCCCGGCACTGGCGTCCATACCCAGAAGAGACGCGGAACCGCTGCCGGAGTCGCAGTCTCCGGGGGCCGGCAGAGGGCAGGCCTGCTGGAGGGCGGCTGGTAGGGCAATAATATGGGAGTAATGGTTCAGAGTTTTAATTTGAACATTTCACCTGAAATGCCACATGGGGTGCTTAGGTGGGATATCGTTATGTTACAGAATTACATGCTTATGATTTTGTAGTTAAAAAAAGGGGGCGTAGTTTGTGCTGGACCCTGTATTTGGAGCATCCATCCCAGGGCCACAGAGGCTACTTCCCATTGTTAAAAACCGTGACAGCCACCAGGGTAAATCAGCAGGTAAGGAACTGAAATCTGCCCACTGCTTTTTCACTCCATGCTGAATAAGCAGAAAAGGGCCACGGCGGTGCTGGAGATGACTGTGTAAAATGATCCGACTAAAATACTTTTAGCTTTAGGAATTTCAGAGGGTCCCAGCAGATACTGGAGGCCTACACTGTTTAGTTTTTATACTTGAAAAGCCTATATAATCACATTTTCTCCGTAAAAGTAAATGTTTATCTAGTTCTTTAAAAACTTAAAATCACCCTTTTTTAACACAGAAGCCTTTTAGCCTACATTGCCATAAATAAGTATTAGTTTCCTCATTATTTTCATTATTATACCAGAAATGTATTCTACTGGGGAAAAAAGTTAATATACTCTTACGAATGAAAATTACAGTGTGGCAATCTTTTATTAAGGGAAAAATGCTTTCTGATAGAACATTAAAAATAAAACTCAAATGTTGAGTTATTATATTGGTTACAGGACAGCTGAGCAACATGGGCCCAGGCAGGAAGGTGCATTTAAAAAAAAATTTATTGAATTTATTGGGATGACATTGGTTAATAAAATTATATAGGTTTCAGGTGTACAATTCTATAATACATCATCTGTATATTGTATTCTGTATTCACCTTCCCAAGTCAAGTCTCCTTCTGTCACCGTGGATCCCCACTTCACCCTCTTCGACCTCCCCCGCCCCCTTTCCCTCTGGTCATCACTGTAGTGCTGCCTGTGTCTACGAGATTTTACAGTTTGTTTCTTTTGCTTAAGGCCGAAGTTCACCTTTTTTCACCAAGCTCCCCAAGCCCCCTCACCTCTGACAGCTATCAGTCTGTTTTCCTATCTGAATCTGTTTCGATTTTGTTTACTTTATTAGATTCCACATTTAAGTAAAATCATATAGTATTTGTCTTTCTCTTACTGACTTATTTCACTTATCATAACACTCTCCAGGGCCATTCACGTTGTCGTAAAAGGTAAGGTTTCCTTCTTTTTACAGCCGAGTAGTGGTATACCGTTGAGTAAATGCACCACAGCTTTTTTATCTACTTACCAACACTTGGGCTGCTTCCAAATCTTGGCTATTGTAAATAATGCTGCAATGAACATAGGAGTGCATACATTCTTTTGCATTAGTGTTTTGGTTTTCTCTGGATATATTCCCAGGAGTGGAATTGTTGGGTCATAAGGCAGTTCCATTTTTAATTTTTTAAAGAAAATCCATACTGCTTCCACAATGGTTGCACCAATCTGCATTCCCACCCACAGTGCACAAGGGTTCCCTTTTCTCCACTTCATCAGCACTTGATGTTTATTTTTTTAATATATTTTATTGACTGTGCTATTACAGTTGTCCCATCTTCCCCCCTTAATTTCCCTCCGCCCTGCACACCCCCTCCGATCTGCATTCCCCGCGTTTAGTTCATGTCCATGGGTCATACATATAAGTTCTTTGGCTTCTACATTTCCTATACTATTCTTAACCTCCCCCTGTCTATTTTCTACCTACCATTTATGCTACTTCTTCTCTGTACCTTCCCCTCCCCACTCCCCCGCTGATAACCCTCCATGTGATCTCCATTTCTGTGATTCTGCTCCTGTTTTAGATGTTTGCTTAGTTTTTTTTTTTTTAGGTTCAGTTGTTAATAACTGAGTTTGTTGTCATTTTACTGTTCATATTTTTTATCTTCTTTTTCTTAGATAAGTTTGTTTAACATTTCATATAATAAGGGCTTGGTGATGATGAACTCCTTTAACTTGACCTTATCTGGGAAGCACTTTATCTGCCCTTCCATTCTAAATGAAAGCTTTGCTGGATAGAGTATTCTTGGATGTAGGTCCTTGCCTTTCATGACTTCGAATACTTCTCTCCAGTCCTTCCTTGTCTGCAAGGTCTCTTTTGAGAAATCATCTGACAGTCTTACGGGAACTCCTTTGTAGGTAGCTTTCTCCTTTTTTCCTGCTGCTTTTAAGATTCTCTCCTTATCTTTAATCTTGGCTAATTAATTATGATGTGCCTTGGTGTGTTCCTCCTTGGGTCCAACTTCTTTGGGTCTCTCAGCTTCCTGGATTTCCTAGAAGTCTATTTCCTTTGCCAGGTTGGGGAAGTTCTTCATCATGTTTTCAAGTAAGTTTTCAATTTCTGGCTCTTCATCTTCTCCTTCTGGCACCCGTATGATTCAGATGTTGGAACATTTAACGATGTCCTGGAGGTTCCTAAGCCTCTCCTCATTTTTTGAATTTTTGTTTATTCATTTTGTTCTGGTTGAATGTTTCTTTCTTCCTTCTGGTCCAAACTGTTGATTTGAGCCCAGGTTTCCTTCCCGTCACTGTTGGTTCCCTGTACATTTTCCTTTATTTCACTTAGCATAGCCTTCATTTTTTCCTCTAATTTGCAACCATACTCAACCAATTCTGTGAGCATCCTGATTACCAGTGTTTTGAACTCTGCATCTGATAGGCTGGCTATCTCTTCATAACTTAGTTGCATTTTTTCTGGAGTTTTGATCTGTTCTTTCATTTGGGCCTTTTTTTTTTTTGGTCTCGGCATGCCTGTTACTTATAAGGGGCGGAGCCTTGGGTATTTGCCAGGGCAGGGCAACCCATGTCGTTGCATTGTGGCACTGTATGTGGGGGAGGGGTCTGAGAGGGAATAACGTTGCTTGCTGTGCTCTCTGCTGGTTTTGAGTCACTTCCCCCACTACCCACAATCAAATTGGGCCCTTCTGGTGCTGATTCCCAGGTGGGTGGGTTTGTGTACATTCTAGGACCCTGTGGGTCTCTCCAATGAATTCTCCTGTGAGGCTGGGAGTTTCTTCAGCTGCTGCCTCAACCCCCACAGGTGTTTTCAATCAGAGGTTTGAGGCTTTATTTCTCCATGCTGGGACCCTTGGTTGCGTAGTCTGTCTTGCTCCTCAGTTGTTCTTCCCGGTTTATCTGCATGCGAATGTGGGACCCTCGCTCCGCAATCCACTGCCTCACCAGGTCCACCAGCCACCACCTTACCCACCCTAGTCCTCCAGCCACTGCCTTGCCCTGAGTCCTCTCCACCTGGTTGCCCATCTCCGCCCCTCCTACAGGTTTGGATGAATGTTTCTTCTTTAACTCCTTGGTTGTCGGACTTCCATACAGTTTGATTTTCTGTCAGTTCTGGTTGTTTTTTGTTTTTAAATTTGTTGTTGTCCTTTTGGTTGTGCAAGGAGGCACTGTGTCTACCTACACCTCCATCTTCTGATGTTGATTTATTGATAGCCATTGTGACAAGTGTGAGATAGCTCATTGTGGTTTTAATTTGCATTTCTCTGATGATTAGTGATGTTGAGCATCTTTTCATATGCCTATTAGCCATCTGTAAGTCCTCTTGGAGAAGTGTCTATTCAGATCCTTTGCCCATTTTTTAACTGGATTGTTTCGGTTTTTTGGTGTTGAGTTGTACAAGTTCTTTGTAAATTTTGGATATTAACCCCTTCTCAGATGTATCATTGGTGAGTATGTTCTCCCATCCATGGGTTGTCTTCATTTTATTGATGGTTTCCTTTGCTGTGCAAAAACTTTTTTAGTTTGATGTAGTCTGATTTGTTTATTTTTTCCTTTGTTTCTCTTGCCCAAGGAGATATATCAAAAAAAAAATGCTACAAGAAATGTCCGATATTTTACTGCCTATGTTTTCTTCTAGGATTTTTATGGTTTTGAGTCTTACATTTCAGTCTTGATACATGTTGAGTTCACTGTTGTGCAAGGTATAATTTGGTGATCTAGTGTTTTGTTTTTGTTTTTGTTTTTTTTTTTTTGCTTGCACACATCTGTCCAATTTTCTCAGCACCATTTATTGAATAGACTGCCTTTACTTGGGGAGGTGCCTTATAGATTACAATTATACTATCATGTTTTTTCACCAATCCATTTAAAACATGCTGCCATTCTTGCCTTTCAAGAGCTTCCTTATTTTTAGATTCCAGATGGAGAACACAAGCCCTTTTCTACTACAGTTAGTACTCAAAAAGTGTGATCCAAGAGCCAGCAATGTCAACCTGGAGGTTGGTAGAAATGCAGAATCTCAGGCCCATCCCAGAGCTGTGGAATCAGATTCCAGAGGTGATCGGTATACACATCAAAGTGTGAGAGGCAATGCTCTCATTAATCTACCTCAGTCGGTCCCACTGTACTTGCAGAAGCAAACTCAAGCACCTGTTTTATTTAAACCACACAAGCATGCTCAGCCTCTCAGAGATCAGTATCATTTGCTGTCATGGTTCCCAGACGAGGAATCAGAGGTAAATGGAGGATACGAGGCTTTCCCAGACTACACAGAAAACAGTAACCCCACTGGGACCAGAACCCCTTTCCACGAGTTGTCTGTTTGTTGATTAGTCATACAATCTGACCACAGCAGATCAAGTGACCTGAAGACTACCAAAATGTGTACTTCGTTGGGAAAGAATACAAAAATTGCAAAGAACTTAAGGAGTTATAAGGTCAGCCTAATTGTGCTTTAGCTATAAGATGAATATTAATCTAAAAACTCCTAAGTGGTATGAGATGGTCTTTGGGTGTGAAAAATCTGATAAACCTAAACTAAGAAAATGCTTGCAAAATTCCAGAATCACACTTAAACTTGTTTGGTAATAACTGGAAACCAGTTTGTGCCACAGCCTATATAAATGATACTTTTAAAGTGTCAAGGACCAAGTGCTAAAAACTAAATAGAATCATAGATTTCTGGTTAAGTGGTAAACTGTAATTAATATAGGTCAGAACATCTAGATGCAGAGTACTTTAAAAAAAGCCAGCAATTTACACCCAAGGTAGGCAGGTATAAGTGTGCCTCAAAACTGCCAAAGTCACTAATGTCCTCTGAAAAGCAAGACCATGAAATCTCAGAAAATGCAGATTTTTTTCATAAATTAGATCCCAGTCCTTTAAAGCTCAGTATTACTTTAAAGAAGTCAAAAAAGAATTTATAAATTAGAATAAAGTTCACAAGACTAAGAGTTCAACAGTGAGAAGCTGACCACTATCTGATCACCTCATCCTTTAATCTCACTGGATGAACCAAAATCCCTAAAACTCGAGCAGCGAGTCTCGACTTTCTCCCTACAAGAACTCCTTAGCATACCCCTGGCACAGTTCAACATTTTTGGTGGGTTTACACCAAATTAACTTCATTCACAAAGTATTGATAATTTCCCATTTTTCTTTATTAATAAAAGGCATCTATAATTATCCCCTAGAGTTTCTGAGCAGAATAAGATAACCTGGTAAGTCTCTTGCATTAGCTGGAGGGAAGGAACCCTCATGAAGCTACATACCCTTTCCATGCTGAGGGACAGCAGGCCTATTGCATTTTGAGGGCAACTGAATGTGTCTGAGAACACTACAGCAAAGGGAAGAATCAACAAAATTGGAGATGGTACAGCCTACTACATACCTAGGCTAACTGGTGCAGCATACTGCTCTTAGAGTACAATCCTCTACAGCATGCTACTGTACTGAGTATTGTAGGCAACTATAACACAATGGTGTTTATATAGCTAAACATACCCAGAAGGTTGCCGGTTTGATTCCCAGTCAGGGCACATGCCTGGGTTGTGCGCCAGGTCCCTAGTTAGCAGAGTGCAAAAATCAGCCGATCAATGTATTGCTCACACGTTGATGTTTCTCTACCTGTCTTTCTCCCTCCCTCTAAAAAATAGAGTCTTTAAAAAATATATTTTTTTAAAAAAAGGTGCACTTGTTTAGGGCACTTACCATGAAAGTGTACACTACTGCAGATTTATAAACACTACACACTTAGGCAACACCAAACTTATTAAAAAATAGTTTTCTACAATAATAAACGTTTAGCTTACTGTAACTTTTTTACCTTATAAACTTTGACTCTTTTGTACTAACCCTGAGCTTAAAACACAAACACACTGTACAGCTATACAAAAACATCCTTTATATCCTTATTCTGTAAGATTTTTTCTATTTTTAAAATTTATTTTATATGCATGTATTTTTTTATTTTTTTAATATATTTTTTAAAGATTTTATTTACTTATTTTTAGAGAGAGGGGAAAGGAGGGAGAAAGAGAGGAAGAGAAACATCAATGTGTGGTTGCCTCTCACGTGGCCCGCACTGGGGGCCTGGCCTGCAACCCAGGCATGTGCCCTGACTGGGAATCGAACCAGTGACCCTTTGGTTCCCAGCTCGCGCTCAATCCACTGAGCTACACCAGCCAGGGCTTACTTTTTAAACTTTTTTTGTTAAAACCTAACGCGCACACACACATGCACACGCACACGCACACGCACGCCTAGCCTACGTAGGGCCAGGATCACTGATTTCACTGTCTTCCACCTCCACATCTCATCCCACTGGAAGGGCTTCAGGGAGAATAACGTGCATGGAACTGTCATCTCCTATGATAACAATGCCTTCTTCTGGAGTAACTCCTGAAGGACCTGCCTGAGGCTCTTCTTGAGGACATGTCACTTTTCAGTACTATGTCCATGGTGGTTTGATCATACATTTGCTTCTAAGCAGATAATGCCATGAACATTCCTCCCTATTAATAAAAACGCTTTGGTGTTGGGGAGCCCACGTTTTCAAACTTTTTCAGAATTTATTGAAGTCTGAAAAAGCTTTGGTTAAACAGTTGACTGTGAATTTTCTTAGGGATCCTTCCTTTTATTCTCCTGGAGGTCCCTTTTCTCCTGCCTCATCTTCAGCTACATATCCCCGTTCCAGTTCCAACACCTCCTCGTTAGTTGGTTCTTCAAGAACCACCCCTAAGAACTCCTCAATGTCATCCTCACCCTCAGCCAGGTTAAAGTGTTCGTCATTTCAGCCACAGCCTTGTTGATGTCTGTAGCCTCCTCATCCTTGGTAAATCCTTTGAAGTCATAGACAACCGAACCTCTTGAGTGTCTTCTTCCAGATGCCATTCACGCACTCTTTGGTGACATCACCCCAAGCTCAAACAAGATTCTTGATGCAGCCACTGGTGATGTAATTGTTCCAGAATTGCATCAGTTTCTTCCGTGTTTCCCTCAGTGGCAACAACAGCCTGGGCAGAGTTCCTCCTGACACAGCAGACCTTCAAAGCTGCTGTAACTCCTTGTTCCACTGGTTGGATCAAAGAGGTGGTGTCTGGCGGGGCAAACGCCACTTTGATAGTGAGATGAAAATCACCAATAAAAGGAGGATGACAGCAGTAAGGGACCATTATCAACAATTAGCAAAATCTTGAAAGCTATTGTTATTCTCAAACAGTGCTTCTCCACTTTGCTAGCACAGCAATTAGGGAGAGCACGCTGCAAGAGGAGCTGGGTCAGCCATGATTTCTTACTGCTCCTGCAGTGCACTGGCTGGGTGTGCTTACTGATAAGCCTGAAGGCCCTGAGGTCCTCTGTGCCAGGTCAGAGAGGGTTTCAATCTGTGGCCTAAAACACTGCCCCCAAGCAAGACTGTTATCCTGTCTTGAAAACTGGCACTGACTTGGCCTTTTTATGGATGAAAGTCCTTTCAAGTATCTGTTTCCAGAATAGGAAGGTTTAATTCATGATGAATATTTACTCTGGCAAGTAATTCTGCTCCACAATCAGCTTATCTAGAGTTTCCAAAAATTCTTCAGCTGTCTTCCTATCAGCACTCATAGACTTCACCCTTCACTTTCATATTATATAGTTAATAATTCTTGAATTGTTTGAGCCACCCAAAGCTAGCAGTTAATTCAACTTATCGTCGGGTCAGCCTTTTCTTTCAATACTGGGGGCGGTGGGGGGGGAACCTTTCTTTCTTTGGCAGTTACCATAGGGTGCTGAAAGGAATGTGCTTCTGTGTCTGGTCTTCAGTCTCGGTCATTAGAAGTTGATCTATGCCTAACACAGGCCCTTGTTGAACACCAGTCAGTCTCACTGCCTTCCATGAAGCAGATCCTTTAACGGTTTCCATCTCTTTGTTCCTGTTCTTCAAGATGGTAGCTATGGTGGAATGAGACGTGCCTGACCGGCGAGCTATAACCATCACTGATTTTCCACCTTCACAGTCCTTAATCACTTTTAATTTTGCTTCCAGTTCAGTCACTCAGTGTAACCTCGTATAGGCAAAATTAGCAGTGGATTTTGTATACTTAGGGAACATGATGAACAAAAGAACACAAGATCAAATCAAGCACAAGAGAAAATAATGCAATCAAAAGACATAATAAACATGAAATGCATGAGGGGGCTGCCAGCATAACAGGGCACACTGTTTTATAGCAAACTCTTTTTTATAAGTAGAAAGAGTACACTCTAAAATAACAATAAAAAGTACAGTATACTAGATACATAAACAAGTAACATTCATTTATTATCAAGTATTATGTACTTCACATAACTGTATGTGCTATACTTTTTTTTTTAAAGACTTTATTTATTTTCAGAGAGAGGAGAAGGGAGGGAGAAAGAGCAATGTATGGTTGCCTCTCACATGGCCCTCACTGGGGACCTGGCCTGCAACCCAGGCATGTGCCCCGACTGAGAATCGAACTGGGACCCTCTGGTTCCCAACCCGCGCTCAATCCACTGAGCTACACCAGCCGGGCCTGTATGTGCTATACTTTTATGACAAGCAGCACAGGTTTGTTTACACCAGCATCCCCACCGACACATGAATGTGCGTTGCACTATGACTTCAGAATGCCTATGACCTCACTAGTGGACAGGAATTTCTCAGCTCTATATAAACGCATGGGACCACCATCATAGAGTAAGCACGCGGTCCATCACTGACCAAAATGTCATTATGCAGCACATTACCACATTTAAGTAAAGTGGGTTGGAGGGAAACTTACCAAATTCACGGGGATGGTTGTCTCAGTGGAGAAGAGAGAGAATGGACTCAAGGAAGCCTCAACTTTGTGGTGCTTTTTTTTTCAAATAACAGAGTGATAAAGTATAACCAATTTTGAATGGTAATAGTGTTGGTTAATTTGTTGTTTGTAATTTTCTAAGTCACTGCAGTTTCTAAAAAATAAAAATTATTTGGAAGAGAAGAAAATTAACAACAACAAATGGCTATCGCCCTGGCTGGCATGGCTCAGTGGATTGAGTGCCAGCCTGCAAACCAAAGGGTCGCTGGTTTGATTCCCACTCCACAAAGCAAAATGTCACTGGCGAGGGCACCTGCCTGGGTTGCGGATTTGGTCCCCTGTTGAGGCAACCCATTGATGTTTCTCTCTGACATTGATGTTTCTCTCCCCATCTTTGTCCCTCCCTTCCCCTCTCTCTAAAAATAAATTAAATTAAATTTTAAAAAAATTCTGGGACAAAGGCAGTAGCATATGAATTTCAAAAGGGCCTTTTGTCCACTGACACTCCAAGATGGCAGGGGGAAAGCTGACCAAAATGAATGGGAGGTCACTCTCTGCCAGTGTCAAAGCAAGAACGGGAGGTGGAGAAGCATTCTGGGGTGGCTGTGGGACGCATGTGACAGGACATGGCCCTGACTTCCACACCAGGGCTGTCCTCTTCCCCACAACAGGTGGAAAACAGAGCGCTTCTGCACGTTCCTGCCCACTGGAAGGACATCCGAGAACACAGACAGGGTTTCTCCCCCACTGCTCAGAGCCAGAGCTCTGACACTCTTACCCTCCCCCCTGGGTATATACTTTTATAAAACTGAAATCATTTAAAAGAATCTGGAAAAATGTTTAATATATAAGTTAAAAATTCATGATTTATGTAAAGACTGAAAATAAAACAATTTAGTCATTTTCCAAGATGCCTTAGAGAAGAAATAAAAAGAAGAAAAGTAATTTTAGCCCTGGCTGGTGTAGCTCAGTAGACTGAGCGCGGGTTGCAAACCAAGGGGTCGCCAGTTTGATTCCCAGTCAGGGCACATGCCTGAATTGTGGGCCAGGTCCCCAGTGGGGCCACATAAGAGATAACTACACATTGATGTTTCGCTCCCTCTTTCTCCCTCCCTTCCTCCCCTCTCTAAAAATAAATTTTAAAAACCTTAAAAAAAATTTTTTTTAAATCCCACATTCTTTGAGCTACTGTTCTTCCATCACCCCTCCAGCTAAGAAAAATTATCTCTGAGGGTATTTTCTAAACCTACAGAATTGTAGAACTTTCTGCCCTACAGATAGAAACAGACTGTTAGCAGATACTAGGCACAGTGGATACTCAACAAATACCTGAATTTAATAATTTAATAACTGTCCTAACGTGACCTCCCCACATCTCCATATCCTCTCTTTCTCTCACTTCCCCTCCCCCTCACACACCTATCTTTAAATCTAGCTAGCAACGCCAAACACAGGCAATGGAAGTTAACCAGGCAACTGTGTACTCAGAAAGCAGAAATTTTCTCTCTCAAAAGAGGTAGTTCTAAACTACTTCTTCTGTCTCATACAAAGAAAGATCTGGAGAAAAGTACACTTTAAAGACTGTATAAGTCATATATTCCAGTAGCAAAGAAGCTATGGTTCCTCTGGAACTGCAAAGGAAAAACGAACCATGGTCTGTGCTTGGTGCCTCTTAGGGGACCTGCCCATGTACACAAGCACGTGAGTCCCTGTCCTCAGGGGCGCTTTAACAGGACGTCACACTAAAGCCAGCAATGCTGGCTCGCACATTCAGGGCTGGGCACAAGGGACGCTATCCGCTAGCCCTAGAGATGCAATTCACCCATAATCTTTAAAAGACTTCTAGGTACTGGACATTTTTATTTTTAATACTTTATTTTGCACATTTAAATTTCTCTATACATCTGTTTTTTAAAAAAAGATCAATGGAAGGCTCTATTGGGTATTTGTCAACTAAACAGAGTGGAAAAACCATCTCTGTCCTTTGGGTGGTATGTTAGTCCAAACCATACAGTTAAACATACATATATGTAAATGCAATGGTACATGAAGGGCCAGGGATCAGTCCACATAGGTGATATGTATTCATTCATTTTAAGAAATATCCAGACCCTGGCCAGGTAGCTCAGTTGGCTGGTGTCATCTTTCCCCTCCCCCAAGATTTTATTAGTTTTAGAGCAGGGAAGGGAGGGAAAAAGAGAGGGAGAGAAACATCAATGTGTGGATGCCTCTTGTGCACCCCCTACTGAGGACCTGGCTAGCAACCCAGGCATGTGCCCTGACTGGTAATCGAACCAGCAACCCTTTGATTCGCAGGCCAGGGCTCAATCCACTGAGCCACGAGAGCCATCTTAAAATGCTAAACTGCAGGTTCAATCCCTGGTCAGGACACATGCAAGATAAGCAATAAATGTGTGAATAAGCAGAATAACCAATTTATTCTCTCTCTTCTCTCTCCCCTTTCCTCCCTCAGATTAACAAATGCAAAAAAAAAAAAAAAACCCCACAAAAAAACACAAAAACCCTGGCTGGTGTGGCTCAGTGGGTTGAGCACCAGCTTGCAAACCAAAAACGTCACTGGTTGATTACCAGTCAGGGCACATGTCTGGGTTGCAGGCCGGGTCCCCAGCAGGGGGCATGCAAGAGACAACTGATCGATGTTTCTCTCCTTCTTTTTCTCCCTCCCCTCCCCTCCCTCGAAAAAATAAATAAAATTTTTAAAAGATAAAGACAGCCCTGGCTGGTGTGGCTCAGTGGGTTGAGTGCTGGCCTGCAAACCCTAAGGTCACTGGTTCAATTCCCAGTCAGGGCACATGTGTGGGTTCCAGGCCAGGTCCCCAGGTGGGGGTATGTGAGAGGCAATGTTTCTCTTTCATATCTATGTTTCTCTCCCATCCCCTCTCTCTAAAAATAAAGAAATCTTTTAAAAGAGAGAGAGAAATATCCAAACATATTGTGGTTATCCAAACATATTGTGGTTAAACAGCAAATATAGTGGATTATAAATTCAAGGCTGACACCGTTGGAGCAATGTAAATTGGTACAACCACTTCAGAAAATAGGTATTAGCTAGTAAAGCTGGATACACACACACACACCTGTGACCCAGCACCAGACCAGAAACGACCCAGATGTCCATCAGTGACGAATAGATAACTTGCAGTATGTTCATACAAAATGAACTAATTATAGTCACAGGTAACAACATGAATGAAATCTTAAAAATATATAATGCTAAAAGAATTTAAAAACAAAACAATGTGTGCATATGTATACATATCTGTATATGCATATACACACATATATTAAACTAATTCTAGTCACAGGAAACAACATGGATAAATCTTAAAAAATGCTACAAAAATTTAGCCCTGGCTGGTGTAGCTCAGTGGATTGAGCGTGGGCTGGGAACCAGAGGATCCTGGTTCGATTCCCTGTCAGGGCACATGCCTGGGTTGCAGGCCAGGCCCCCAGTGAGGGCATGTGAGAGGCAACCATACATTGCTGTTTCTCTCCCTCTCTGTCTCCCTCCCTTCCCCTCTCTCTAAAATAAATAAATAAAATCTTTTAAAAAAATGCTACAAAAATTTAAACAAAAAATTATGTGTCTTTATGTAGCTACACATACACAATATTGATTTTAAAAAGAATTTAAAAGAATGCTATAGTTTACTGGCTTCCATATTTTCCTTACCCTTTCCAAGTCTAGCTAGATCAGAGTTCAGTTTGTGAAATAAAAACTAAACAATAACAACAAAAAGAACTTCTACTTTGATCCCATTTGCACAAAGGTAAAAAAAAAAAAAAGGCAAAGTGAAACTGCACTGTTCAGAGATCTATCTTTAGAGTATAAATCTACAGGGAAAAAAAAGGAAATGCTTCCCACAAAACAAGGCTAGTTACCGGCGGGGTTACCCCTGTGGTGAGGGAGGCTGTCGCTGGGAAGGCATGGGATGAGGGCACTTGACCTGCAAGGCAGTTGGACTGTGTTTTATGTAAAATAATTAAGTTATGCATTTACGTTTTATACGCTTTTCTGTGTGCTACAATTCAGAATTTTTAAAAAGGTTACATAACTACAATGCTGATTGCCAGGGATTCAGAACCATTATAATTCCAGCCAATCTTGGGAAAGAGGGCTTCCTCTTTGAATGTCACTATCAGTCTGTCAGCTTCCTGAGGCCAGGGACCGTTTTGCCTTCTACCCCAGCAGCCACACAGCACCTCTGGCATGGCAAAAGTCTAACAATTAAACCCACAAACTCTTGATGTGAATTCTGTTTTAACTCACCCATCTGAAGCTACTGCTCTAAACTGTGCCCACATGAACACTTCCCCTTCTCTGTCTTCAGCCCAGTGAAGCTTTCATAAATAACTAAAGCTACCACCTTAAATGTTCGCTCTGTAAGTTTATACCCAAGCACTGTTGCTTTAGCGACTCTCCCAGCCTTCCATTCCCTTTTATGCCTCCTTATAAGCAAAGAAAAGATGAACACACAGTAGCCCTGGATTTCTTTTTATCTAGAGGCAAAGTTTCATCTGCAACTGAGCGGAATGCCTAGGATCTCAATGGTTTAACTGCTTTGAAGTTGGTTAAGAAGAGGTTCTTTGCCATGGTCCAGAGAAAGACTACCCAGTGATCAAAGTTAACAAAACTTTACAACCGAGTTGTAATTAAAATACGTGCTACCTGCTCTAGACAGAAATCAAATCTCTATGAACAGGACCAGTTAATTTTATAATAATTCATTTCGATTAAAAAATCACTTTGTGCAGAAACCCTTATGAAAATGCTTGGAAAAGTCTAAAATGATACACACAAACAGATAAACACACACACAGCAGGTGCTTTGGGAAAAGATGCTCAAAAGGCTTTAACCGTCTGTAAAGTTGTAATGTGTTACATAAAGAATGAGTAAAAGTATGTCTTGTGATATTTAGAAAAAGCATTTTAATCCACTTTGTCTTAAAATAAAGTTCCAACTACAAAGGAATCCACCAAACCCAGATACCTTCCTAAAGACCATCATTTAAAAATGCTAGTTTTTATGCTAAAGTTGTAAAGGATTTCCTGAAGTTATTCACCTGGCCAGTTTTTATGATATAAATATATACACTTATGCCATTCTATTAAAGGCTATTATAGAAATCATACCTGCATTCAGCCACTATGAAAGATTTCAGACGAGAACACAGCATAGACACGTTTGACACTGACGTTAGAAAGACTTGGAATGAAGGAAACCATCTCCCCTTTTATGGGGGAAAGCCAAAAATATCAAGCAACTACCTCTCCTCCCCCAAGCGTCAGAAGATGAGTCAGAGCTGGAGGCAGGAATAGTGCCCATGTGTCAAGCCGCCTGTGCAGGGCTTCTTCCTACCTCCCCACCCCCAGCCCTCTTCCCTCACCCAGGACCGGGTCCCTGCCTCAGGTGCTCCCTGCCATGAGTTCTCGGGTGTCTCTGCTGAAGAGAGGTTGGCTATTCATTCTGGGGGTGCCTCAGTCCCTGCGTTTTTAAAGGGAACTCAAGAACGGGGGCTTTCATGAGTCCACAACAAGTAACAATCACCAAATGCAGCTCAAGTCAGAAGCACACAACTTTGCAAAGGAAATAGCACCTTTGTTCCCCTCGTTTTAAAGAGCAGGAAACACCCAGAGCAGCTGTGACCTGTCCAGTATCACTTGACTTTGTGACAGAGCTCAGTTCCTAGCACGGAGTTGAAGGCTGGCCCCAGACTCTCTGATTTTTAACTGATCTGCACGACCTCAAGGAGGATGTTCCAACGTTACACTATACTTGAGTGGCCTTATGAACTAGAAATTCCAGGAAACTCTGGGTTACATCTCTTGGTCCATATTCCTTTAAGGTTAGTAAAGAATCAGGTCTTGGCTCTTTTCCTCTGTTTTTATATCTATAAAGCGGGATGGTAGGGCTCTCTACCTACCCCGCTCATAAAATTACAATGAACAGAAACTAGTTAATACCTGCTCAAATGCCTTGAGGTCCTGCTGGATAAAAAGGACAAGATTATTTTTTGTTGTTGTTGTTTTGTTTTTAATATACCCCTACTCAGTAGAACTGCGTTTGTAAGTCACTTCCCTTGCCTCTGGGATACTCAGTTACCATAACATTGACTGGTACCATTGGCAACATCCACCTAAATAAAATACTACGGTTATACAATCCACTTAAGGCAGTTACAGCACGCAATTCCCCTCATATACAAACAATTCAACTTCGCTTTGAAGCAAGGGTACTTAGAAAAAATAAGACACGTTAGCACTGTGCACACAATCTATCACCGCAGAGAAAAATACTCAAGTTGAATACTTGGCATTGCTGAAAGTCAAGTTGCTTCTATCAATGCACCAGAAACCTTTGGCAGATGCAAAAGGCCGCCGCCGTTGGCTGCTGTGGCTCTCAGAGCCGGGGAATGCCGTCGGCAGGGTGAGGAGGCAGAGGCCGTGGAGGGGCCACAGAGCAGAGGGGTGGGGGGCGGGGGGACCAGACAAGGATGCTCGCGCAGGAGCCCGAGGATCGGTATCAGGTCTGGGGTGTCCGCGGAGGGCCAGCGAGGCGGGGGCTGCGCGCTGAGGGGGAGCTGCGAAGAGCCCCGGGCTTCTCCTCTCCCCGCCACCCAGAGGATGCGAGAACCCCCGGGAGCAGGTGGGGGTGCTGGCACAAAGTTTCCAAAGACGAGGGTCGCGCGGGGCCCTTGCCATCCGGTACAGCCAGCGCTCCGGAGCCGCATCGGCGCCAAGTATCCTCCGTCCACCCGCCCGCCGCCCTCCACCCGGGCCGCGGGCCACGTACCGGTTCCGCTGAGATCGCGGCTGACTGTGCGTCCTCCAGCGCGGCTCCGGGCTTCTGCGGAGTGGCCGCTGCGCTCACCCCTCCTTCTCACCTCCGCCCGCGCCCGGGCGGGCCGTGCGCACGCTCCCTGCGCTCCCCCGCCCTCACCCGGGTGGAGGCGGGGCGCTTGGGGCGGGGGGCGGGGCTTCAGCGGGGGAAGTGCGCCGCGGGGCGCAGGGGGGCGGGGTGGGGGGGAGCCGGCGAGGGACGCCAGGAGCCGCGGGCGGCGCGCGTGCGCACTGCGCCCTCCCTCGCCCAGCGGCTGGTCCCGAGCACACCCCCAGCTCCTGGCGACACCCGCTCCCCCCCGGCAGATCCTGTTTAGGGGTCCCCTGTTGTCTCATTTTCTGTCTCTCTCCCTTTCCCACCTCAGCGTTTGCAAGCCAGATTTGGGACCCCGGTGCAGGGGTGGGAGTACTAGAGTTCTTTCAGGACGTGAGAGGGTTAAAGGCAAGAAAACGGCTATTATAAAAGGGGTGAAGACTGCAGTTAGTGACTAATCACCGATTCTCACCCCACCCCCACCTTCTATCCTGCCGGGAGAGCCTGGGATTTGGGATCCAAGAGTGAAGGGAAAATAAACCTTCTGGTAACTGTTGGAGACTTTTGCTCGGGCAGGTGTGGGCGGTCTCCAGTAACTGCGGGAGGCTCTATTGTCCGAGACACAAAAGTAGCTGCAGACACGGCCACCCTTTGCCTGCCCGCGGCCGCCTGCCCGCCGCCAACACAGGTGCCACCTGCGGCTCCGAGCCCCCACCCGTGGCCCGTGCCTCAGAGGTAGGGACGTAGGGTCCACCGAGCCCAGGCTGAACACATGGATTCGTTGAGGGTTTGTTGGTCGTTTTTTAATTTAGGTTGGCCCACCTGTAAATGAGTAGATGCAAAACGGACTTTTCAGCACATTCCTGCCCTGGCAGGCGAGGGGAGGTATGAACGACTTCCTCGGGGCTCTGCGGTGAGTCAGACACCTCGGAGTCCCGACTCCACGCCCAGCCCTTCACTCACCACCAGATCTACCTCCTCACCGTTGTAAATCCTTGGCATCCGAACTGCTGAGCAATCAAAGGAGCACTCATAGGTTTAGGAGGAGGGGTTGATGAGGGGAGTAAAGGCCGCGTTTTGGGTTTATATCCCCTGGCATCGGCATCTTCAACTAAAAAGCTTTGAGGCTTTTTCATACTGTTCCTAGTTCCCAGCCGGACTCTGAGTCATCCCATGGGTGCAGGACTATCTACAAGTTCTGTTTGCCTCCCAGACAAAAACATAACATCAAAGACTTTTTTTTTAAGATTTTATTTATTTTTAGACAGAAGGGAAGGAAGGGAGAAAGAGAGGGAGAGAAACATCAATGTGTGGTTGCTTCTCACATGGTCCCCACTGGGGACCTGGTCCGCAACCCAGGCATGTGCCCTGACTGGGAATTGAACCAGCGACCCTTTGGTTCGCAGCCCTCGCTTAATCCACTGAGCTACACCAGCCAGGGCATCAAAGACATTTTTGTGATGATCTTAGGAGAGCTCAAAAGGCCTAGGATGGAGAGATTTGTTTACTTTGCCGTCATAAATAGAGAAGCAAAGCTTTAAAATTAGGCAAAATTAATCTTTCTGCAAGAAAATATTGCCTGGGAAAGGCATCTCCCCAGCACTAGATTGCTCCACCATCAATTCATCTAGTAACTTATTTTTGACATGCCAATACCAAAATAGCAAAATGTCTAATAGAAGCGATTGTATGTCGCTTTCATTTCTTTCTCACCCCACAGTCTTTCCTTCAGTCAATTCAGTGACTCAGCAGCACGAATAGATACATCCCTCTTCAGATTCAAGCTTGTTTGTTACCCACAAGGCAGGTTTCCAGAACAGCTTTAGTTAGTGACAGGGAGCAGGGCGTTTTCACGGATTATGGGAACTAAACTACCATGAAGAATCATATCCTCATCAGTGAAGAGGAGGGAGGCGGGCTAACACAGACTTTGTGTTGAATGCATTGCATCTGTAAAGATCTGGAGATTAAGGAAAGCAGAAAGAAGTGCTATATTCAGCAAGATCACTTAGTGACTGCACAGAAGGCCTGCAGGTAGGGAGGTGCTTCATGCCTTTACAGTGCAAGTGTAGGCTTCTGTATGCCTCTACCAAAAAAAAAAAAGCAACCTCTAGAAGTTCATAGAACTTCTATTATCTTCTAGACCAGCACTGTCCAATAGAACTGTGATGAAAATGTTCTGTATCTGCACTAGTGCAGTAGCCCCTAGCCTCATGGGGGCACTTGAAATGTGGGCTAGTGTGTGACTGAGGAACTGTATTTTTCTTTAATTTTAATCAATTTAATTTTCAATAGCCACATGAGGCTGGCTGGCCACCTTTCTGAACAGCACATTACTAGACTAGAAATAGGGATCCTTATAGGTGCCAACTATTTTAATACTAAAACATTTTAGATGACATCTGCTACAATGTGTGACTTGTCCATGCTTAGGGAGATGTGGGTACTCCCGACTACATCTAAATAAGCAGGGTTCTAGAGTGGTGTGGCTTCTGTCCAGAATGAGAGCTGACCTGATTAGATACATTAACTAGAGAAGGGAAACTTCTACTCTGCTTGGCTTCTGATGTCTGCCTTTTCAAAAATATGCTCCTTAATTGCTTGCATTCCTTAGATTAATCAGATCTATATGGGCCCCTCAGAAAGAATAGTTGCATCTTCCCATTTTTACCACTGCCTCTGGTGAACAAGGTGACAGCGGCTTTGATGTATCTGTCAGAACCGGGGAACAGCAGGGGTCAGGGCTCCTTGGTCTACGGAAGTTTGCCATCAGGTCCTGTTAGTCACGGATGTCTCAAATCCCTGCTTGCTAATGCCTGTGATTCCACATTATATGCCATCCATCTGCAGTTAAAATGCAATACCGCACCCCTCCCGAGAAGTCAGTCTTCAAGCTATTGTCTTTGGCACATTTGAGAGGGACAGAGGATACCAGGTGTCTGGGAGGAAACTCTACAAATGTGGAAAAGATCAAAGACCTAGGAGACAGGAATCCCAAAACACATTTCATTGACTGCAGGAATTGCCTAAGGCTTGTGCTATTTTATAAGATGTTACATAATACCTTACATGGCTATCATAAGGATTAACTAAATTTTATTAATATAAAATACTTTAAACTTCTATTTTTAGAGTATTTACAGTTTTCATAAAATGTATTTTTCCATTAATAAATAAATGTCACATTGCCAACGAGAAAGAGAGCACAAACGAATCACCCATAATTTTACTACTTAACAAACAACAATTAGCACCTTTTTTTCTTGGTCTTTTTACTATACATACATTTTTAGTTTTCTTTACACAGTGACAATCTAGTGTGCACGCAGTTTTGTGATCTGATTGCAGGCTTCTGGAGCTAGGCATTATATAAGGGGACATTACAACATGTCTAGGAGAACTAGGTCATTTAACATGTATCTGTCTCTGAAATTTTCTGCCCTGAATTCAACCCTGGAGCTGTGGACATGATGCACAGAGATGAGAATTCCAATATAAACAACGTCCTTGGAAAACGCTCATCTGCCTGTTTTAACATTTGCCCTGTGTCTTTCATATCTTAGTGTCCCTCTGTGAGACTTTACCCTGCGGTGAATTGTGTGGTATAGGAAAACCAAGTGCTTGCTTACATGTGGCTGGAGTTAAACAACAATATCAAAGGCTCCACGGATAGGGAAAGGAAGGGGGGAAGGAAGGGCGGTACCAGGTGGTTAACATACCTTGTCCCGTTTAATCTTCATAAAACTCAGGAGGTAGGTATTGTCAAGTACACCTCCGACACAAAGGGCTGAGAAGCTTGCCCAAGGTTGTATTATTATTAAGGAGCAAAACAGGCACTAGTGCTCAGGTCTTTCCAATACACTGAACAGGTAAACAAGAAAGCATATAAACTCTTAATGTAAAAAGGAAAAGAGGAGTTTAAAAAAATTACAACTAGAATGTATTAACATATTCTGTAAAAACTGTCTCTAAGAAACGTTTACAGAAGGGGGACATGAAGAAATGAAATATTTCCCCCCAAGAGTTAGTCACCTCTGGTAGTAAATGTCTCTGTCAGTCCAAGAGCCTGAACACTTCTCCTCTGGTTTTTTTTTTTTTTTTTTAAGATTTTGTTTACTTATTTTTAGAGAAAGAAGAAGGGAGGGAGGAAGAGAGGGAGAGAAACATCAATGTGTGAGAGATACATCAGTTGGTTGCCTCTTGCACGCCCCTAACTGGGGACCCAGCCCACAACCCAGGCATGTGCCCTGACCAGGAATCAAACCTGTGACCTTTAGGTTGCAGGCCGACACTCAATTCACTGAGCCACACCAGCCAGGGTTCCCCTCTAATTATAAATCACTACTCCTCAAGTCTCTGACTATGCCAATGAAAGAGTGGAATGTGAATGGGGGTAGGCTGTAGAGGTTCCCAGATTGTTCAGAAGGTAACATCTAACCTGCTGTATTGCTCATCTACTCTGCTTTGCCAAGCAGTAGCAAATAGTAGCAAATATGTGTTAGAACAGGTTGGAACCCCCAAATGGTTCTCCTCCTCCACCCCAAGGCAAGATGTACACATTGTTGCTGTAAACATACCTTGGCTGCAGTGTCTCCAGAGACCCGGAACAATGTCTAGCTACATCCTGGATGCTAATCAGGAGTATCTCCTTTCACCAGAGGGCCTCTAAGCTCCTAGACTCATATCCACCCCACCTTGCCACATCTGCTGCAAATCCATGACTTGCCTTTTTCTTTCTCCTAGTTTCCATGGAGACGCAACAGTTTACTTTTTTCCCCCAACTCTAAGCCATGGTTATTTTTAACTATAAAACCCTGAGCCAGGTCACAGCTGGGATCTGGATGGAAGATGCAATGACGTCTATAGCCACCTCTTCTCCCCGCAGACACCTTCTTTTGTGTAGTTGGTGGGGGTGGAAGGCACTCCTGGGAGATTTTGCTCTCAAATGCGTTTTTGCTTTGCATCATGAAGTTAAAACTATGCTTAGATTTGATAGCTGTCCTGAATCTGAAATCATGCATGCCCAAAATAAGGCAAAGATTTTCATGTGTCGGAGGAGGGTGGGCTGCCAGGTAAGGTTGACTTAGCTGTCACCTACCTGTAGTTAGTGCTTAAATGCCCTTTGGTAAAAATATATCAAAGTGCTCTCCTTTAGGCAAAAAAAACAGAGCTCTGGCTCCTGCCCCCAATAGAATGGCTTTTTCTGCTGAGCTTGACCTTGGTTATAGTAAGAGGCTCGTCATAGGATACTGTTGTGGGGCGGGGGTCGGGGGGGGGTGTTCCACCTCTCCAAAGCAGACAACAAATTCCCATGGTATTAGGATTCCAACAGTGCTGCCCCCTCCTCCTCTACCAAAGTTCAAGGTTCAAATCGGCACCTCCTGCCTCCCATCTCTAAGGCCCCTGGTTGGGGAGCTAAGTGTTTTCATGGCATTTCTGAACTTTTCACTTCTTTTAAATAACTTTTTTGAAAACCTATTAAATTACTCTGAAAATTACCCTTTTCACTATTGGAAACTGGAATAAAAATATCAGAGTTAGCCCAAATTCATAATCAAGTTTCTTGTAGAGGATGTTGATTGGGAACATTAAAATCAAGCTCCATAGTACAAGTTTCATTAATTTTTAATGTATTTATTTTTAGAGAGAGGGGAAGGGAGGGAGAAAGAGAGGGACAGAAACATTGATTAGCTGCCTCTTGCACACACCCCAGCTGGGGACCAGGGCCATGACTCAGGCATGTGCCCTGCCCAGGAATCGAACCGGTGACCTTTTGTTTTGCAGTGCAATGCCCAACCAACTGAGCCACACAGGTCAAGGTTCCAGTAATTTTTTTTTTAATTTCTTTAAAGAACATATTGTTTATGTTTTAAAGGAATCCTCTAAATGAAGGATGATAAGGAGAAAATCCAGATCAGTTACTATTGTTTAATGGGAGAAATGAGCAGGTTAGGTCACTGCAAACAATTTCAGAAACAGGGAGTGCACTTGGCAGACAGCTCTCCAAGGAGGAGAAGAGAGATGCATTAGAAGTGTCATGAGTTGGCACTTAGCTGTCAGTTCACTATTGAATAAGGGTGGTAAGATGACACATTTCAGCATTTGTGCTTCGATTAAGAAAAAAGGTTGGTTTCTTAAAACTATGAGGTCTTCTTCTTTTCACACTTCCTAAGATGCGGCTTCTGTTCAACATAAACTCTGGATCAAGGTATATTAATTAGCAAGCCACCTGGAAGCTTTCTGTCACATAAGACCCCAAGGGAGACCAGAGCAAGCTCAGAAAAAAAAATAGCATGTGTTGCTTGGTTAAGAAGGAAAGATTAATTCAACCAAGTTAGTTTGATGCTATCCCCTGTGCTCCAAAGTAGAAAATAAGTGCATCAGACTTAATTATCCAGTCCTCAAAGACATAAAACAAGTCTGGACTGGCAAAGGTTAACTACAGGACTCTCAAAATAATGATGTATGGTGATACTCAATTTTTTTGTATCCTTCAGTCTGGGGTTTTAAACCATTTAAGGATTACTTTCTGTATTCTTATCTCGAATTCCTTATTCCTACTCTTAACAGGGAAGGGGCCCAGTATACAATGCATACCAGGCAAGTTACTCACAGTGACAAAGGCATTTTAATGTCACATGCAAGACATTCATCCTTTCCTTAAATATCCAGGTTTCTCAACTGTGAGCCCAGTCAAATCATAGGGCAGTTAATGCTTTCATCTCAACACGTCTCAACTCACAGAAGCTAACACTCAACAGAAAACCTCCGTCCCATTAGACGTGGAAACACGCTTTCCAGACCTCTCAGAAAGCATTCATCTGTCGCTCCGCCCCACCCTCAACTGCAGCACACTCGCACACGTACCAGCTCTGATGCACGCACGTCTCACGGGTAGGCTTAGGTCCCAACATATTCCCTAGTTAAGTGCTCTCCATTATTGTTCTCACTCCCAGATTAGATGCCTATGTCAGCGTGCCCATTACTATCCTACCCAGGGTGCTCTGTCTGGCCTTGCTTGCACTGAGATTCTGCTCAATTTCACTTTCATTTCACTCCGGAGGGCTGGCTGGTGTGTCTGACTGAAGAGAAATCCTGTGTCCTAGCTGCGCTACCTCTTCTACACAAGCCCATAGATGTGGTAGAGTCCCACTCTACAAGTGATGGCTCCTTCTGGCAGATCAAGGAGAGGTTAAACACATCTGGTCTAAGCCCATCGGGAAGGAAAGCAAAGCTTCCAGATCAGTACCTCTTGAATCAAACTTGAGAAATTTAAGCAACTAAAAAGCCAGGTACATAGAAGTTGTGGAAAAGCTTTTTGGGCTGACGACAATACAGTGCATATTTAGAAGACATCCACAAAGATCCTTCAAAACGGATGAACCATGTTCTAAGAATGTGTCTAGAACAGAACACTACCCTCCTGTGTGGAGACCAGAGAAGTGTTTCGGCGCAAATGTGGACAAGTTTTTTTCCAAGCTTCTTTTTGTAACTTGGGCCTCTGATTCTTCACACTGGACATTTTAGTTCTTTTATTATGTATCTACATATTTCCTAGATGCTAGAATGACTTACTAACTGGAATTTTGTTCTTTTTGATGTCATTGTTCCCCTCCTTCCAGCTAAACACAACCTGGTGATGTCATTACTAAAAATGGGCAGCTTGTTTTTATCTTTCAGCAAGGACTGTTAATTAACTCCTGAGTTGAGATTTGAAATGGGTGGGGGTTGTAAACAGAAAAGAATGAAAACGAGAATCCAAGAAAGGATAAACCACAAGCAAGTGGTCTCAAGACAGTCTAAATCTTTAAGCACGGAAAAGGGTCACTACAGGGACAGACATTTGTTCCATTACCCAGCACTGGAAGAGAAGGATATGCTTAAAATGTCAGCAAAACCTTTGATGTTAAAGTGCAATAAGAATTCCGAACAGTAAAAAGTCTTTACTTCAGCTCTGGTTGGTGTGGCTCAGTGGATTGAATGCTGGCCTGTGGACTGAATGCTGGCCTGTGGACTGAAATGTTGCTGGTTTGATTCCCAGTCAGGACACATGCCTCTTTTTCTCCTGCCCTTCCCCTCTCCCTAAAAGTAAATAAATATATATATTTTAAGAGTCTTTATTCATGTTACCGAGTTTCAGAGTACAGTGTTCCTCCTCTGAGGTGGTCTGGGCTAAGACCTCTATTAACACAGTGGGCATATTCTCTGAAATGCCCTTGTTAGCTCTAGACTGTGAGTAAAAAGAAGGGCCTTTCTTTGGTGATAAGAACGTGGAAGGAAATAGTGTACTTAAGCCAGCCACATCAATGTATCAGCAAGTGCTTTTTTATCATAAAGGCAAAAAGAGAGCGACTCCTTTCAAGAGTACTCACCACCCAGAATATGGTTAGATCTTTGAGAATGCCCCTAGGGATTCTAGGTCTTAAATTTTGCAAAGTTGGATTTACCAAAACAACAATAATGACATCCTACTTTCTAAAATCCAGTTATTTGAAAGTATAGCCCTATTTTTCTATCATGGTTTTCAACCATGCTGTTTTTCCTCACCAAATCTGCAGATTCCCCAGTCGGTTTTTCAGAGTTCAACTGGTTCCAAGGTTTCTATGAGGCTGTCCTACCATCCTCCCACTCCTAACTGCCACCGCTGCCCCTGGTGTCCCAGACAACGAAATCTCTTGGCGCCACTCTCCTTATTCCCACTGCTGCCTCCACGCCATCCTCCCCCCACCCATGATGTCTGAAACCGCCCCCCTTCCATCTGCCAAGCTCTCTTCTCTATCTCATCATTGCCTCAAAAGCTCACCTCTTCCAGGAAGTCTTCCTTAATCAAGATTAAGGACTCTTCAGACCACAATAGGCATCACCTGACACTGAGGTCTAATGCACCCAGCATTTTTAGAATCAGAATTGCCTTCCAGGAATAAGAGGCAATCCCTTTGTAACCAAGCGAGTGTGAGAGTGGTGGTGGAACACGTTTTTCTAAGAGATAAGTATGCAAAAGAGAGCATGTCCACAAGCCACCCTTTTTAAAGACTGAAGTCTTTAATTAATTGAATTCCTTCAGATCCTCAGCTTCCTTTTCATGTGTAACCCCCTAGATGAAGTCTATCAGCAAGCTGCAAGCATATTTCCATCAGTCAAAAAGTCTGAGCAGAGCCCTGGCTGGTGTAGCTCAGTGGATTGAGCGCAGGCTGCAAACTGAGGGGTCGCCGGTTCGATTCCCAGTCAGGGCACATGCCTGGGTTGCAGACCAGGTCCCCAGTGAGGGCCATGTGAGAGGCAACCACACATTGATGTTTCCCTCCCTCTCTTTCTCCCTTTCTTCCTTTCTGTCTAAAAATAAATAAATAAAATCTTAAAAAAAAAAGCCCGAGCAGATACTTCCAACAAAATATAATATTTTAATTGGATATTTCAAATGTTGAAAGAATTAAAGGACTAGCTACTAGAGGTCATCTGTGCAGATTCTGAAGTTATTTCTATATACAACTCTCCTTCTAATGGAAATAGGATAGCCATGACTCTGAGTTTGGCTTCTTATTCTGCAGAAAGTTTTGAGGACCAGGTTTCAGATGTGGTGGGATTACTCACCCTCATTATCTACTGAGTCCCATATATGAATCTGTTTACTTTTGTTTTAAAAGTAGCTTTTATTGCAGGCTAGCCTCTCCCCATTAAGAAATTAGGGTTCAGGTCTCAATCCAAGTAAAGGGGAGGTTAGTTGCATCATCCCCATCCCCGGGGGCCTGGTACCCGGGAGGCCCAGGGTAAGAACGGGGAGAGACACGCTAGGAGAGACAGTGCAGCGTGGTGAGGCGGGCATCCAACACCCTAAACGTGCTTTAGCTGCCGGAATATTTGACACACCCACAAATAAAGCAGCAAAACATTTTAATCCATTAATTCTAAAAATAATAGAGACATTTTATATCCGATGCCACCTCCTCAAAAGTCTCCTGCAGATTAGACAGACTGCAAAAGTACAAAGCCAAACATTAAAGTTAAAGATGCAGTTTTGGGGGGTGGGGCTGGGTGGAGGAGGGCAAAGTGGGGGGGACATGGGGACATATGTAATAGTGTCAACAATAAAGAAAAAAAAACGCAGTTTGGGACAAGACTGCCTCGAAGACATTTTACTCCCCTTTGCTCATCAACGTAAGTTGTCAACTTAAAAAATCCTCAGAAGGAAAAGAGAGAGCTTTCTCATGCTCTATAACCTTTCTCTTTACTTTAAATGTCTGTATTGTTTGAAGGCAAAACAGATAAATTCAACCACTCAAGTACAAGGGTCTGAGCTGGACTCCTGGGACTGAAGACTGGTTTAGTTCCGTGTCTACGAACGCTGTGCTGGAGGCACGCGGCTCTTGTGTCGGCTGTGAGAGGTGTCAGGAACGAGTGCCCACTCACGTGCATTTACTAACAGCTGATCTAGCGCATAACTCCATAGCACACTACCAACGACGAGAGTGCATTAAAGCGGGGTGGAGAATAAAGGAGACCTTATGACACCTCAAGGTCTCCTTTGTCCTCTCCCCTCTTTTTTACAGTGAGAATTCAGCTCGAGAATAGCCATACTGTCCTTTGGTCCAGCACATTCCAAACTTGTGATTTCAGGTCCCAAGCCCTTAGAGCCTCAGGCCTTAGTGATGTGTCCTTCTCGAATGAGGAAGTCATAGATCTTCCGGGTTTTGTTCACGTCTATCTTGATGAGCGCTCTTGCCTGCGCCAGTCTCAAGCCTCCTTGCTTGTTACATTCGTTCAACAGAGCAGATTTGTATTCTAAATAGGCTCCTGGGACCAACCTCACCATCTGACAGAGCTGTAAGACATGACAAATTTAATAAACATTAACATCTACCATTTTTCATAATTTAACCCAGCAGGTATAGCCAAAATAGAATTTAAAAAGTGACATCAACCTCCAACTATTTACAGGAGCTGTTGGGTGGCTGGACTACATTCCATGTAGTTTCTTCTTGGAAGAGAACACACACTAAAGACAGACACTCCGGAAGAGAAAGCCAGGGTCTGACGCTGGTGGAGCCTTCAGCACGCGCTGGCTGGCTCACCCGTGTTTGTCAGGGAACAACACAAGCGTGTGTCCTGCGGAGCAGCCTGGGTAGAGGCCCAGCGCATTCCAAGCCAGCCAGTCAGGGAAGAGCCACAGGGCATGGTGCGGGAAGGGGTGCGGATACCTGGATTCCCAAGTGTGAATCATATTATTTTTAGTATCGGCATCAAGTCCTAGTCCCTGCTTTTGTGATACATTTCCTACTTTTGAGGGGGAGGCCTGGCTAAGAGAGGCCACTTGAGCTGCTAAAAATCTAGAAAGCTGGCTCGCTCCAGTTTACCTGCCATTAACCCAGCAGGTATTGTGGTCGCCACTGTGTGGGTCAGGAAAAGACTGCTTCAAACTCTAGGCCGTTCAGTGCTTGGATCAGAATGGCCTGTGACTTTTTTTTTTTTTTTAGTAATACCTGGATATAAAATATACTTCCTTCTACTCCAAAACTAATCTTTGCTATTCCGGTGGACAAGATAAAAGACTGATACTAGTCCTTCCTCCTTGACTCTTCCATACTGACTTGAATCGATGGTACAAAGGGGCAGATGCGGACACGGATCTCGGGAAGTGTAAAAGGGCATATGAGGAACAAAGGAGGAACCCCACTTTCGGAATGAACTTCAGAGCCACAGCATGTTCCTTTGAAAACACTTGATGATGACTCTTTTGAGGCTGGGTTTAAATTTTAGAAATGGCCAAAAGTAATATGCAGACAAGTCTGATGATTATAATGGAAAAGAAAAGTGAGTCATACCATTTTTAAATTGAAATTAATATGTGGCTATATATGACAGTGAATTCCTTTCCTTATGCTTATAAACATGCCATGGAGGCAATTCCAAAAATCGTTTAAGTGATGGTTATACTGTTGGAGAAAGTGTAGAACAACTCAACGTGAATACCCTAGTGGGAAGTAACCATTTTCAGATTAAAGTTATTTTAGGTTTATAAAAAATTAATTTCGTTCCGATAAAGCACTTAGCACAATATTTGGTACATGGTAAATGCTCATTAAATGCCATTTGCTATTATTTAGATTCACAAATCATATGTTCCTCTCTGAGGGCAAAGGGTGGCGAGGCGATAAGGAAAGGTGTCCTCGGAACCGGCTGAGCGAGCGCCGGGCCTTCCCGGAGAGGCCAGGACTTAACGTCGTGAGACACGCAGAGCGAAACGGGTTTAACCCTGTAACGCCACCCAACCATTTGTCCGCTTCTTTCTTCCAGCTCCCTTTCTTTTTGTTACCTCCTTTTCTCTGTCGTTCAGCTTCTCTGTGCCAGGGAGGCCTGTGAGGTTCAAGGGTGGCGCACTTCGTCTGCCTGCAGACACAGACAGAAAAGGGGCATGTTATTTCAGAGGAGGGACTATTCTTCAAGTGTAAAATATAACAAAGTCACATGCAGCTAACGGAAATGTCCACCAGCCCCTCAGGCCCCAGTTTAACTAGCAACATGGGCATTGCAATGTCCACTTAAAAACAGAAATGGTAATCTGTGTGTCCTTTGCGCTGCTAAAATACACATATAATCACACATATCTCAGCATCGAATGCGACTGCTTAACACAGTAGTTATCACCCATTTCTTCTGAAAGCAACAGATTCCAAAATCGAAAGCCCAGATCTCATCCAGTTAAGAAAGGTCAAACACTACCTGCCTTGACAGCTGATGAATGGAAATAACAACTCTGCAGGAGACATTCCCTAACCCTGGCCGCTCTGCCAGCAGTACAAGGCAAACACGGTCATTAACTAAGTGCCATTTGCCTTCACATCAAAGGCAGACTGTTAGGCCAGCAACAGGCCCTTATTTATTATGTGAGGGAATACCTTTTCCTTCCAAAGTAACTCTGTTTATGGGAAAGGTCCACACAGAGAGACAATGAGCTATTATATGGCACCGTAGAGGCTGAGGTGAACTCCCATACCTGACAAAGAACCTAAGTACGAGGACAATGCGCAGGGTGGGAAGCCTGATGCGCAAAACTTTTTGGTTTTGTTTTGCATGTTTGAGATCAGTGTTCATTTAGGGACGGACACATTGAGTTAAGCAAAATAAAATGTGGAAATAATATAAGTTTCATGGATGTTGCCTTTCAGGAGATGGAAAAAAGGGGGCGGGACCACTAACAGGCTGCTCTGCTAGAAAACATGCTTCTCTGTAAAACAACAAAGGGGACAGAAGCTTCTCCATAACAGGGCTCCCCAACCCTAAAAGCTCAAAAAAGGAGACTGAACTCATTTGCCGCCTCACCAACATTACCAGAGGCTAAGTGACAATCAAGGACCCAGGTTTCCAAGTTTGCACTGCCTCAGGACCAACTCAGAACATGAGGAGCAAGGGGTCTCCTTAACCTAAATATAGGGGGCAAAGAAGGCTAACGCCAGCCTAAGAAGCAAGAAAGAATGAGTGCGGGTGGTTCAGAAAACACAGATGCCAAAGTTGCACGGTCATGTTAGTCCATTCATGTTAATAAGCCAGTATGAGGTTATTTATATATCTGTACTTAGATTGGTGGGGAGAGGTCGGAAGTAAGAAACTGATTAGACTTGTATTTTGCTGTTTTTGGCTACTCCCTAAAAGACTCTTTTCTCCTTTAAGTATGGGGAAAAAATTACTTGAAACAAAGGAATAAATGAAAAAAAAAAATCATCTGTGAGGTGGCCTTCCTCTGAGTCCTATCTAGATCCTGAATCGACTGAGAGATTTGAGTGGCGGCATCACAGGTCTGCTCCGAACTTCCAAAGAATGGAGAAACTGCAAATGGGTCCTCTTTTAGCCTAGTCTGTTTCTAATCAGCAGAGTGGTCTGCATGTTCTGCTTTGGGGAAGTGGCTAATTTACCATATGGAGCACCAAAGATTATCAGTGAGCATATGGCTTAATCTATGTAGCTCTGTAAACTATAGTAAAAATAGGATATAACCGAAGAGGTAAACATAAGAAATAGAATCCCTTAACTCTCCAACTTAAAAAGAAACCCTTGCGTTTTTGGCACGTGGCATGCCTCTTTGCTCATATATTTTATTTTTAAAGATTTTATTTATTTATTTTTAGATAGAAGGGGAGGGAGGGAGAAAGAGAGGGAGAGGAACATCAGTGTGTGGCTGACTCTCACGCACCCCCACCCCTGGGGACCCGGCCTCCATCCCAGGCACATGCCCCGACTGGGAATTGAACCAGCGACCCTTTGGTTAGCAGGCCAGCTAAGCAACTCCACTGAGCCACACCAGCCAGAGCTGCTCATATATTTTATATGATACAAAACCTTTATTTTTATCCCCTTTGAGACAAATCTCAAAATCTGTGGTGGATACAACCACAGTAAACTAACTGCCTACAGACACTGGTAAAATGAAGAAACCACCTGTCTGGAGCGTGTTCTTCCTGGTCTCTGTACTTTAACCCCGAGGGTAGTCCCTGTCTGGCCATGAAGATTCTAAAAAGTTGCTGATGTTTATAAATTGGGACAACATGTAATTACTGTTACTCTGTCTTAGCACCCTGATCCCACAAAGTGGGGAGAAACTGTTGGGTCACCACAATCTCTAGAATGAAAACTTCAGTCTAGACTTGCGCTAGCTTGAAAAATAATTACCTGAATTCGAAGCCATTGAAACAGAAGGACTCAGGCCGGAATCACTACAATGAAGAAGAGGAATTTATAAACTTATGTCACACCAAAGGTAGCAATTTTCAAAAGCCCACGTGGGACTTGCCATTTACCCGGCCGGTTACTTTGAAAAGACGTGATGAGACAGACTGCATGTGTTACACAGGTTATCCCACTGAACTAACCCGGAAAAGACGTCTGTTCTGTCTGTTCTCGGAGGGGAGATTGGTTGGATTTGTTAAGAGCTCTTAGCCAGGAACATCACAAAGACCATTCACGGGCAAAGACAGGAACATGATTCTTCAATGGAAATTATACCAACAGAGATGGAGGGAGAGAAAAGACCTGGGTAGAGGGAAATTACTTATCTTTAAAAATAAGATCCAAGTAGCAAAGTAGGATTCCAGGAGGCCAGTTATGTCTCTCAAAACTATTAGTACTGCATTGTCTCTGAGGTAGACCCCTAAAGTTTTCTGAATTCTTCCAGTTACCCAATTATTATTACTCTGCCATAGGTAGGGTGCCCATGGAAATGCCTGAAAGTACATGTAAAGGCCAAAAGGATGCTCCTTCACCCTGGGCTAGTTACTCACATGTCAGCCTGCCGGCGGAGCCACTGCTGGCAAGCACCACTGTCCTGGATGTACTGGAGGACTTCGGAGAGCATGGTGCGTTTAAGGCGCTCCTCTTCTCGCGTCTTCTTGAGGTGATCATAGGTTCTGGCACCTGGAGGTGTAAAAAAACCCACCACAACTGCAATGGTAATGCAGAACAAAGATAATGCAGCAAACAGTTTGTCTTTTTTTGGTTTCTTTGCAAAACTGCTTCCACAATTATTTTTCCAACAGCAATGTAGATTTCTCCTATTTTGAAATCCCTTTTTTGACAAGAAATTAAAATATTTTTATTCCTTTTCTACCTTAAGAAATTTTGAGAAGAAAAACCCCAAAACAGAGAAGTACAAAGAACGTTAAGAGTGACTCATATTTCCACCCCCAAAAGTAATTAACATTTAATAGGTATATTTGCTTCCTGTTCTATTTTTCTATCTATATATTTCTCAAAGTCACACAAGTGCGATAAGCATACGCTCTTCCTTAAAAAGCAATCAGAATAACAAATTAAAACAAGTCTCACTGACCTACTGTTCCTTTCCCTTCTTTCCCAGAGGCAACCAATGTCAGGTAACCAAACCCTGGAATCAGAGTCTTTATATGCATATGGCTAAACAAAAGTCGCACAGTGTTTTATACAAAGGAATACAGATTCCACGATGCCACACCAGTTGGTTTCAAACTATGTTCCGCAGAGTCCCGGAGCACTGTGAAAATCTACCAGGACTGGCTGACATGAAGAGCCAGGCACTATCACATACTGGTGGTTCCGGGTTCCGCACCTGAAATAGGTGTAAAAATAAAGAACCGCTGCCCTGACCAGCGTGGCTCCGCTGGCTGGGCGTCGCCCTCCTTAGCGAAGGTTACCAGTTCAGTTCCTGGTCAGGGCACATGCGTGGGTTGCAGGTTCAGTCCCCACTCAGGGCACGTATGAGAGGCAACCGATTGGTGTTTCTCTCTCACATAGGTGTTTCGCTCTCTTTCTCTCTCCCTCCCTTCCCCTCTCTCTAATAAATAAATTTCTTTATAAACAAAAAATAAAGAATGCTAGGCTAAACTTACACCCACAGGGCTACTTCACGTGGGTACTGGGTGATCATTTTCAACCAACAGGAAGAAGGAGGGAATGCCAAAGACCATTCCAACAATAACAACAAAACAACAGAAACTGCCCTTTATTGAGGATTTACTGTGTGCCTGGCACTGGACTATGTTTTCATGCATTTACCTTCACACTAATTCTAAGAGACTCGAGAAACTGAAACTGGACCAGAATCACAGACCTGGTAAACAGCAGGGCCAGAATCCAAACCCAGGCTGTCCAAGTCTAGACCTCAAGCTCCTAACTGCTGTAATACACTACCTTTCCCTATGACCTGGCTCTACTACAACTACCTGTTTAGCACTTTATTTTATTTCATTTTTTAAAGATTTGTATTTATTTTTAGAGAGAGGAGAAAGGAGGGAGAAAGAAAGGGAGAGAAACATCGACATGCAAGAGAAACATCGCTTAGTTGCCTCTCACATGCCCCTAACCAGGGACCTGGCCCACGACCCAAGTCCCAACTGGGAATGGAACCCGCGACCCCTCCATTTGTAGAACAATGCCCAATCCCCTACGCCACACTAGTCACGCCTCTTTAACCACTTTCAACCTACGGCCCACCTTTGGACCAAAAGATCACCACCAGTTGGATTTCTGGTCAGAGCGCATGCCTGGGATGCAGGCCAGGTCCCCATTTGGGGGTGTGCAAGAGGTAGCCAATCGATGTTTCTCTCCCTCTCTTTCTGCCTCCTTCCCTCTCTAAGTAAATAACATCTTAAAAAAGAATAATTTATAATCACTTTAAATTTCTTCATTAAATGGAAATAACAGTACCTATCTCATGATCCAGGTGACATGCTGAGCGTTAAGGCCTGATGCATGGCAAACTGTTTCTATGAGAAGTTAGCTGCTATTAATGTCATTAATATCAACTCCTCAAATCACTGAGATGCAAGCACCTAGAGCCAGGTGAAGCTTAGTTAGTAAGAATGATCAGGCCACGCACCACTAAATTTTAAAAGGCTGGGGTAAAACACTAGAATTCAAAATCCTTTTTTTTTTTTTAAAGAGGCCACAGTAGAATTCTAACTCTAAAGCAGTGCCTCTTTGTGTTTTAATGTTTATTTTACCTCAGATAAGTCATATAATGGTATTTGTAAGGATTAAATAAATGAAAGTTTACTGCAAGGATTAAAATCTCATTCTGAAGAAGGAAAGCTTGTTTTAAAAATCCGTATCACCTCAGAGACTTCCTTTATGTGTTAGGAAGACAGACACCTGCCCTCTGATACGGCGTGTGGTACTTACTACAGAAATTGGTAATGCCTGCTGTCCTGTATTCCTGGAGCCTCTTGATTTCCTTTCGGAGCTCAAATTCCACTGCGCGTTGCAAAAAGAACAGAGGAGAGAAATGGGAAAAACAAAATCGGCAACAATGTGCATTTTTGCTGTTGAGTATTTTCAGTAGTTCTGCATTATAGAAAAGACCGCGTCATTCCACTGGGGAATCCTATTTGTTGGTAACATCTCATTAGAAATTTTACCCAAAGAGCTCAGGAAAACCCGCTCCAGCTGCCTTCCAGCTGCTGTCTCCGGCAGCAGCTGGAATCGTCTCTCAGAAAACTCAGCGTGAACTGGCTGCATCCATTTAGCTACAGAAGTAACACACTTTTTTAAACAGCCAAATTTCCCCACTCTACTTATCCCGTGTTCAGAGTTCTACCACACAACCAAATTCTTTTACAACACTTGTCTCTGGTATTACTTGACGTGGCCCTTTTGCAAGAGGAGGACAGATGCTCTGTGCTCAAGTTCCAGAAAATTTCTTTCTCCATAGAAACAAAAGAGCACTGTTTCTCCCATAAACCAAGGATCTCTACTTCCTCCGAGGACACAGATCAGGTTGCACTGCTCGGGTTATTACATAACAGAGTGTTCAAATTCGGGTGCCCTGAAACAGAGGATGGAGGAAATGTCTGGAGAGTCCACGGGGTGTAGTTCCTTGGAGTGACACATAAACCAGGGACGGCACAAACTGGGACAGGAAGTAAAGGCTCAGTCACCTGGCATAAACCACACAAAGAATGAAACCAGAGAGGGTGTTTGGTGTGGACGACCAGCCTGGTTCAGATAAATGCCTGTGATGTCATGTAAGAAATATCTGCATGATGAGAACAGGATAAGAGCCTTGGCAAAGCACCTTCCAGAACTAAACTTGCGTCAAACACATAAATCTCACGAAGGTAGAGACTAAGCCACCCTGTCTGGACCTCTTTCAAGTCTAGGCTTTCCTGCCTTAACGACTTCAATTTCTTAGAGTGAAAAAAAAGTCTAAGGATAAATGGGTAGAGCTTTAAGGGAAAAAGGCAAGAGAATGACGGAAGTACTATCTCCGTGAGTTATCCAATTCTGCCCCCACTCTAAAAATTACTTTTCATACCAAAATATTCATGAACAAAATAATATAATGTCTGGGATTTGCTCCAAAATAATCCAGTTGATAGTGGAAAGGGAGTGGCAGAGATGACACTGGACTGGCTGTGTGTTAAACCTAGGTGATGGGCACTGGGGGGCTGTTACACTGTTACCTCTACTCTTGTTTACAGTATTTGAAAACTCCTGTAATACAAAGTAAGGGGGAAACTACCACACTACTGTTTATCGGGGAAAAAGAAAGCCACTAGGCTTTTTTAACCTCTTTTCTCCCACCCTGAAAGTCCCAAATTTATTTCACGGTAATAAAGGGAAACAAAGACAAAAATATTCATGTATTTATTTACAGAACTTCACATAAAACACACCAGTCTCTCTCCTACTCATATACATACACACACAAAGTATCCATGTATTTGTTTACAGAACTTCACATAAAACACGCCATTATCTCCCCTATTGATAAGAACACACACACACAGTTGCTCAAGGCAGAAAACCACCTACGTGCATGGCTTTCAATGAACTTGTCGTGCTCCACCGGTCCCACGATCCTCGCGAATCGCCTCATTGTTTCATAAAGGTCTTGGACCTCCTTGGGATACCGCCGTTCCATTACTACAGAGAAAGTAAAACATAACCGTGTCAGAGAGAATCGAAGCATCCCTAAGTTTCCTGCATTTCTTTTACAAGAGATGGAATGGAAGGACATTATCCCTAACCTCACATGACTAACTCACCCATGACAGGAAGCAAACAGGAAAGCTAAGAATGCAAAACACTAATCATAAAAGCAGCATCACGCTGCTGATCCCAGAGGGATGTTGTTATCACTGGAGATAATCCGCACTGCTGCGCACCCTGCTGACACCCCCTTCCCCCCCTTGCTATCTCTGGATCTGTCCATGGGCAGGAATTCCTGGCAGTCAGACAATTAAAGGCAGATCATGCATTCTTAGGAACAAGGTTGGGCAAATTTTCTGATACTAACTTCTGCAGGAAAACAATGGACCTGTAGACACAATAATCCCTCTAGAAAAGAAGAGTCTGGAAAAGTATGTGATCTCTTGCATGCCTCACCAAAAATCTTCCTCCTACCTATACATAGTCAAGTGAGGCATTATAGTATCTCCTCACTAAACTAAATTAAGTACCACGACTTAATTCACTACTGATGCAGTTATACTTTGATAACTACCATGCAAGTAAATGGTCACATATGCAGGGTGGCTAGGGGCAGCAACTTTGAGGATCGCTACTGACCAAATTTCTAATAAACAGAGATAGGCAAAGGAGACGGTAAGTAACACTCATCAACAATAACTGTTGGGATGGAACAGCTTTGGTCATTTCAAGCAGATAATCAATGGTAACTAGGCTAGTTTTGTCCGTCTCTGACAGTTATTTTAATTAAGTCCTCTTTTCAGATGAATCTCTTCTCTTGCAGGAGACATTCTTTTTCCCCCCTCCTTTTCTTGCAGGAAATATTCTTATTCACAAATTCTAGGAATAAAAAATGAACTTGTTTTACTCACGAACAAGTTCATCATGGCATGATTTTTAATGACTAAAAAATATAAATTTGGGCCCAGCTGGTATAGCTCAGTGGATTGAGCGCGGGCTGGGAACCAGAGGGTCCCGGTTCGATTCCCAGTCGGGGCACATGCCTGGGTTGCGGGCCAGGTCCCCAGTGAGGGTCATGTGAGAGGCAACCATACATTGCTCTTTCTCCCTCCCTTCTCCTCTCTCTGAAAATAAATAAATAAAAATCTTTAAAAAAAAAATGACAATCATTAAAAAAAATATATATATATATATATATAAATTTGGCCCTGGCTGGTGTGGCTCAGTGGATTGAGCACTGGCCTGTGAACCAAAGGGTCACCACTTCGGTTCTCAGTGGGTTGCAGGCCAGGTCCCCAGTAGGGGCTGCACAAGAGGCAACCACACACTGATGATTCTCTCTCTTCTCTAAAAATAAATAAAACCTTAAAAAAAAATATATATATATATACAAATTTGATAGGCAGCCACAGATTGATTATTTTCACGATTAAAGTCTCCTCCCCTTCCCTGCCTCTCACTACAGGGATAATAAAGATTTTGGAGTATAATTTTAAAATTTGATTAAAAAAAAACAAAACCCCAAAACCTCTGCCTACCATAGTAAGGTTACATGTCCATTCAGTATGATGGCCATTAAAAACCTCTGAAACCACACTGTGCCTGCCGCTTCTTTCTCAGAAGCAGTCTAGAATTAAAAGAAGAATAAGGCTCAACTGACCTCTGTCCACCAGCAGAGGTTAGATCAAGGTCTACTATACATAAAGGTTAGAAACCCACTGACCTATTATCTGTGTCAGGAATTGACACAGAGGAACCCACTATTGTGGCTACCAGAACGTGACCAATTAACGTCTACAGGGCAAGGGAAATCGCTCCTGAGTTAGTTTTGTAAAACCACAAATCTCAAGGAGGAGGCGGCTCAATAGGCAATCTCGTACACTGCTAGAAGGGATATAAATTGATACCACGTGTTTTGTAAAGCAACCTGGCAGCAAGTGTCAGGGGTTTTAATGATCATATTCTTTGACCTATTAATTCCACTTCTGGGAATCTACCTAAAAAAAAAAATCTAAACACAGACAAAGTTTTATTCAGAAACAAGTTCATCATGGCATTATTTTTAATGGCTAAAAAATATAAATATGCTAAATATCTAATTATGTAACTGTTACAAGAGACATCCTCAAAACACCACAATCACTTGAAAAATGTGTAATGGAAAGTGAAAAAAAAAGGACATAAGATTAACATGTTTACGATCATGACTACATTAAAAGGCAGCACACGGTCAGCTGCCCTGCACCCATCAGAGGCACAGAGTCAAAACCGTAACCACCTTTCAACTGGGATGTGAACCACAATAATTACTTGATACTTTTACCAAAAAAAAAAATAGTAATGTGACATAAAACTATTATAAACATTTTAATTTAAATATTGTAATTACTATGACATCATCATTCTTATTTGCTGAACAAACTCTACAGTGTAGAAGAAAAATTATGGGGATTCTTCCTGCCCATTAGGTATCTCCAATTATTTAAAACAGTGAGGTCAAAGTTAGCATTAAAAAAAAAACCTCTCATAGGTTTATTATCACCATCATACAATGCTAAATGTCATTTTTTTTTGTATACTATGATACAAAATAGAAAAATTACTTCCTGTTGACTTTTTCATAAAAACATTTTCACAAGGTTCAAGGTTATGTTTAACGTCTAGTTCCAAAACATGACCCTATCCGGTTCCAGAAAATGATTCATTAATACTCATGCTGTAACTTACTATTCAATAGAATTGCCTTAAAGACTTATCTTCGTATTTCCTTGAAGACTTAAAACATATGGATGCTCTATCTCTACTCTCAGAGATTCTCACCCATTAGTCTGGGTGATACCATGGTATCAGAATTCGTTAAAGCCTTCTAGGTGATGATAATATACAACTTGGATTAAGAACTACTACCAAAATGAGTTAAAACTATTCAATAATGTTGGAAGAGCCCTGTCTGGCACGGCTTAGTGGATTGAGTGCTGTCCTGAGGACCAAAAATTTGCTGGTTCGATTCCCAGCCAGGGCACAAGCCTGAGTTGTGGGCCAGGTCCCCAGTTGAGGGTGTTCGAGAGGCAACTGATTAATGTCCCTCTCAAACATCAATGTTTCTCTCCCTCTCTTTCTCTCTCCTTCCCTCTCTCTCTAACAATAAATAAATAAAATATTTTTTTAAATGTTGGAAGAAATTTTAAAATAAAGAAAACATCTAATACTTACACTGAAACTTCCTAAGGTTGATTAATCCATGATCTCTTATAATTCTAGAATGAAAACCACAATAATGTTTATTATATTTAGGTTTACATTTAATAATGTTTTCCACATGCAGCTTTAATTAGCGATCCTAAACACTCTGAGGTGAAATATCAAGATCCAAAGAAGTTACTCCCCACAAAGTTCGGCAGCTCAGTTAGTCACTAACACAATTTTAGACTTTCAAGCATCACACATTTTTTCCTGTCCTTGGGACTAACTGGCTCTAAATAACTATTTGCTGGATGAATGAATGAATCAATGAGCACTTACAAATACTGAAAAACCCATGCCTATAACAAGAAGAAATAGAAGGGAATCTATATTGAGGTCATAAATATTAATTTATTTAGCTTAGGGAATTCAAGGTAAATTTAAGGTGAACCCGTTAACCATAAAAGGGCACCAGGCTCACACATTCCACATTTACAGCTGTACATTCACATAATGCTTTGAAACTATTTGAAATAAATATTGTACATGTTTAATGGAAGGGCTTCATAAAACATAGTATCTAATAGCAACCTCAACAATTGAGTTGTACGATATTGTCTAGCTCTAATTTTGCATTTTAGGCAAAACAGAACTTAAGTAAACCATGCAGAGAGCTGTGTGTCCGGAACCTCTGATTTATACCAGAGGTATTCATGAGCAGCAGCAAAGCTTCTCCCGAGAGCAGCTGGGGAAGCTTCGTCAGCACTTCTCGGAAGCTAACTCCAGACCTGCAGGGAGCAAGCGTTGCTTTAGCTCCCATCTTGGCCCCCCAACAGTGCCTCCCAATTTCATCCACACGATAGTTCCCAAATGCCATTCCTTTTTGTCGTTGTGATGCCACCGTGTCTCTAGTTAGCAACACCACCTGTCAGTAACACGCCTACACACACATCCACACACATGCACACTCGCAACCTCTGCACAGCCTTCTCTGAGCCGTTAAAGTCTCTGTAATCCAACAGGGGTCTGGGATCCACAACTTCTCGACCTGAAATGTCTGTTTTTTATTCTGTTGCACAGAGAAGTTAACCAAGTGTGCCTGAAACTTGTTCAGAATTTCCTTTGAAATCCTTTTAGATGAAAGACTTCTCATAAATATTAAGCAATCAGATTGAGAATAAAAAAAGCAGAACAACTTAATAACATCTTGAATTTATCTCGTTCCTTCGTTTCCTTAAAACAGTGTACGCACATTATTCATTGGTCATCAATCAACACTTCAGGAAGGGCTAAGGAGAAGGAGGTAAAACAACAACAAAAACCCTGCCAGGTATTATTATCCCCATTTGACAGACGGAATAATTGAGGCCCAGGGAGTAACTATCTTCCTCAAGGTCACAAGAAAAGCCACAACTGAAACTTTCCTATGGGCTGTCTGTGTGTGTGGTCAACAGTCCAAAGCTGAAAGAAGGCAAGATACATTTTCTATACTTACTTTTTCCGCCTTTGTCTCTCCTTTAACCTGGAGTGGTAAATATCTACCACAGCCATCTTCAGAGCTATAAATAAATAAGCACATAGATATTAATAAAGCCCAGACAAAAATAAATGTTTTGCAAACTTTGAACCTCATACTGCTAACAGTTCCACACTCACTCACTGGTCTAGGAAGTGTATTTCTTGGAAACAAAAACATCCTAGGATACTGAATTTCTTTATCAGTCAATTACGGTGATGTTCTTTTCCCCTGTTTCTATGTATATGGCGTTACCCTCTAGATAACAATTTCTGCTTTCGTTTTCGGCCATCCCTTGTTAGGTATATCACTAGCTTTCACAGAACAGTTCAACACAGTCTTAACTTTGGTAACACAGGGCTAGGGGTTGCAGCTAGCTACTGGAGCACTCATAAAAGTGAGTATTGACTGTGGTTATAACTGCACAGCAGTGAGTTCAGGAGACAACAGCAAGACAAGACTCATGTGAATAAGGTGCAGCACAGACATTTCCCCAGAGTTTTAGCAGTTTTCACTTGGAGAGCGGCAACTACTTAGGGAGCAGTTTTGTATTCAGTAGTGGAAAGTTCCATTTAATAGCCCAACAACCCAAAGCTGTGCCCTGGTTGGCTGCCTGTATCCCAGTCCTTTCCTGGCTTTAGTCTCCTGTGAAAGACACGGGGGAGTCGAAGAAAAGAGTCGGTGGATAGTCAAAGTTTTCGTCAGTACAGTATTTCTGGTTTTCTTTCTTTCCTTGGCCAATTTTTCCATCTTCAGAATTCCTCAGGGTTCTGTTCTCATCTCCTTTTTCACCTCTCACCTTAGTCCTATAAGCTCACCTCCTCCTATGGTTTCAAGTACCATCAAAATATATAATCTCAAACTGTAATATTTATTTTAAGCTCCAGACTCTATTGGATATCTCTTTTCATGTAGTCTTCAGTTGCAAACTTGTATTCTACCTCTTTCCCATCCTCCAAAACCCTTCTCTTGGGTCGCAGCATTACAGCATACCTACTTATCCAAGAAGAAAACCAATCTGGACTCTCCCTCCCTCTCTCTCCATGGCCAGTCAGTCAGTAAATCTTATCAATACTTAACGCTTAAACCTTCCTCAAATCCATTTCTTCCTCTTTGTCCCTAATTTTACTCCTTAATTCAGGCATCTTGTCTCATCCAATCACTGCATCCACTTTTTTCTTTTTAAGAATTTATTTATTTATTTGTAGAGGGGAAGGGAGGGAGAAAGAAAGGGAGAGAAACATCGATGTGCAAAAGAAACATCACTTGGTTGCCTCTCACATGCCCCCTACTGGGGACCTGAGCCACAACACAGGCATGTGCCCTGACTGGGAATTGAACCAGTGACCCTTTGGTTTGCAGGCCAGCACTCAACCCACTGAACCATACCAGTCAGGGCTGTATCCACTCTTTTAATCACTTCCTTCCTATTCACTCCAACAATTCGTCACCTTCAAATGCTGCTACAGTAACATTTTAAAGCACAATCTAATGATGTAATTCCCCTACTCATAATTCTTTAGTGGCTCCCCATCCACTTACAGGAGTTCACACTCTTATACTCCCCCATAGACCCTGTGCCAAAGATCACAAAGCTGCTAAGTACAGAGCAGGGGTCTAAACCTAGATTGTCTGGTTCCAAAACCTTGAGTAGGAAAGACACTGAAATTGCCCAACATATTTATTTCTTCTGTGTTAATCCTATATCCTAAATCTGGCTTCGCTGAAAATGAAATGTATAATTTTTAAAAATCTCAGAAGTAAAAACTTCCCTAGGCTTTTAAGTCTGAAGACCTCTAGAGTTAAAAAATAAAGAGCAATCATTAAGAACTCTAGAAAAAAATATGAGGAATGCATAACTTAGCACTATGCTACCTTAAATCATTTTGTTTCATCTATAATCTATGAATTTTGAGGAAATGTAAGATTTAAACATTTCGGTAGAATCTGGAACTATCCTAACAACTTGTTATCCCCTTGAGTGTTGTGAGTTGAGAGCCTGGCAGTTTCGATCCCTGAATGTGATCGCAGGAGAAGCGGCCCCGGAGCACAACATGGACCTTACGCATTCTCTGAAAACCACAGCACATTCTTCACACGTCAGGTAACGTCATTTCTAAGAACACCCCAGCCTTCGCAACAAAGACTTTGCTTGCGTATGACCATCTCCTCTTCCAGGACAGAAAGCTCCATTCCAAAATACAGCCTCCGCAACACTAATAAACAAAAACATCAATCCAGCCCTGGCTGGGGTAGCGCGGTGGATTGAGCACGGGCTGCGAACCAAAGGGTCGATGGTTTGATTCCCGGTCAGGACACACGCCTGGGTTGCAAGGTAGGTCCCCAGTGGAGGCCACGTGAGAGGCAACCATACATTGCTGTTTCTCTCCCTCTCTTTCTCCCTCCCTTCCCTTCTGTCTAAAAATAAATAAAATCTTAAACAAAACAAAACAAAAAAACCCCATCAATCCAATCTTATCCAAAGAATGTGAGATGCAACTGTGAGATGCAACTTCCAGTTCAGCTCATGGGGGCAATGAATCAGCACAGTTTGTATGTTCTGCGATAGTGCCTCTTAATCCTTGTTTCCCAGGGGGAGGCCGGATGCACTCTGGCTGAACCCTGTCTCCCTACTCCATATCCAGCTACCCTTCCTGGCAGTAGTCCCTGAGGGTACCTCCAAGGAACAGTTTGAAACCCACACTTCTGCTAACAGCCGGGGAGGGGGGTCGGGGGCTGGGGGGGGCAGAATGGAACCAAATAAGGAAGAGAAGAGGATACAATGACTCATTACAATCACCATTTCTTTCCCTAGCAAACAAAAGTTGAGCAGGGTACGATCCTGGTGCACCACCAACATGGTGGCCCTGGTGAGAGAGCAGAAACAAACTCCGGATATTCCACGCCAACTCGTTGCTGTCTAGGGACCTGCCCTAGGGACAGTCTAATATTAAAAAGAAGAAATACCCAAATCTAACATGCTAGGCTATGAACAGATGCACGACATATAACTTCAGTCACTGGGAAATGACCAGAAAAACTTTATCTAGGCCATTCTCCTTTGGATCTGAGATAAAAATAACAAGTTCTAGCTGGATGACCTGAAGAGGTGAGAGAATGCAGTTTTTTTTTAAAGTTTAAGTATGAAAAAGAAGTATTCCCTACCATGAATTTTTTTTATTCTACCAAGTTCAAAAATTTAAACATTGTTTCTTTTTTTTCTAACTCCACAAACTAAAAATAATTCAATCATATCAGGTCCAAGATTTATGGCAATGGTTTTCAAACTTTTTTTTTTTAGATAGAACTCTTTGTACAAGTGAACTCTTTCTTGATTTATAGGGTGTTTCCACATGAAAGCCCAGGTACCACAGAATGACCCATCCCTTGCCACTGTTCCCAGCCATTGCTGTGAAACGGCAGGCTCTCGAACACTGTGCCGGTGGAGGTGCACTTCCCACGCGTGTGCGGTGGAAAGGCAGCTAAGGAGACAGAGGAGAGGATGTGTCTCTGACACACAGTATAACCTAATACAAGTTTTACAGTGGATTTTATTTCTTATGATGAATAGAATTAGGAAGTCAACAATTCAAGGCAGAAAGAGAAGCAGATATAATAGCTAAGTAAATAGCTAAAATATAGTGAGCGTCGGCCCGGCTGATGTAGCTCAGTGGATTGAGCACTGGCTGGGAACCGAAAGGTCCCGTTTCGATTCCCAGTCGGGGGCACATGCCTGGGTTGCAGGCCAGGTCCCCAGTGAGGGCCACGTGAGAGGCAACCATACACTGCTCTTTCTCCCTCCCTTCTCCTCTCTCTAAAAATAAATAAAGAGCCGAGCTGGTGTAGCTCAGTGGATTGAGTGCGGGCTGGGAACCAGAGGGTCCCGGTTCGATTCCCAGTTGGGGCACATGCTTGGGTTGCGGGCCAGGTCCCCAATGAGGACCATGTGAGAGGCAACCATACATTGTTCTTTCTCCCTCCCTTCTCCTCTCTCTGAAAATAAATAAATAAAATCTTTAAAAAAATAAAAAGAAATAAGACTCACTCATGATTTAAAAAAATAAATAAATAAATAAATAAAATTAAAAAAACAAAACAACAAAAAAACTATGTTCTTAAAAAATAAAATAAAATATACTGAGCGTTTATCATGTTTCTGGCTCTTTCTGGGCCTTATCTGGTTAATCCACCAAATAATAAGAGTTCAATAGGAAAGAAATTACTTGACATGATATAGTAGAAATCACTGCTAATTTTGACAAAATATTTTTGTGATTTTTCTAAGATACTAACTTACCATATTGTTTCCTGAGATTCGTGTGGGAATGACTTAATTAAAACAGAGAAACTGGAGAGACTGTTACAAAAAAAAATCTATAAATAAATATTGCTGATAATTGGTTCTACAGCTTGATCATTTCAGTAGTGTGAGCGTACAGCTGGCTCTGGGTAACACAGGGAAGGAAAGGAACACAGAGGCAAACGGAAGGAGAACTGCCCTTCTCCCAGAGGAAAGTTCATATTTGAAGCCATCTCTTTTCTTTATAGAGCACACTCAGGCAGCAGCAGCTGGTTAGAAGACCTTCGCCGCACGCAGAGCTCGGAGAGGGCCGCGGCACAGCGGGCAGACTAGAAATAACAAGGCGGACGCTGCCAAGAATGAGAATCGTCAGTTCACATTCTACTTACAGTGACTGGAGGTGCCACTAAAGTGGCAACCGAAGAACCAGAGATCATTAAAAACCGACCAACCAACCCCCACCCCCCCAAACACTGATGTCAGGCCTCTGAAATCTCAGCCTTGGGGGAAGAACAGTCTCCCTGTGATTATACTGAGCACTGATAACAAAGCTTCCAAATGGCTGGCCTTAAAATATTTCAAGAAGTGGGCAGAAGTCAGAGGCAGCTCCTTCCCACTGCAATATATTTCTAACATTGTTCAAAATAGCTGGCAACATGTTTCTGTTTTCCTGACAGAAGGCACTTACTGTTTGTTTGGCAAGAAAATCAAGTCAGAGACCTTAACTGCAGGGAAGCCAATTGAAATCCCTCTGACAACCACAGGAGTACAAACCTGTGACTCAGGTATTCCCAAGAAGCAAAGCTTTAGTCATTCCCCAGCCCCTACTCCCAAGCTTTTGCCTAAGAAGTACACAATTCTGTGAAGGAAAGGTGACTATAGGACCTAAAGGTTAAAGTCAGCAACTAGGAGGCCTTGGGCAAGTTGGTTAACTCCTTTGTACAATGCCTCGAATGTAAATGGGAAAATACCTATTCCTACTTCTCAGGAATGTGGGTACGCCACAGGTAACGACAAATGTGAAACGTCATTCCCTCCTCCCCACCCCACCCCCGAAAAAAAACCCAGCAACCAAAATTTAAGCTTGTAAAGATAATCAGTACAGTATGAGGGTCAGAGACTCTGAAGATCACTCTGACACTTGCAGGTTACGTGACCTCAGGCACGTACGTTACTTGATGCTTCCTTAATTTCCTCATCTATAAAATAGGGGTCACAATAATGTCCAACTCACAGTCTGGTGAGGATTAAATGAGTTCACATGTGTGAAGGGCTGAAAATGGTACCTGGCAAACAGTAAGTGCTAAATGTATTAGCTATTATTAATAGCGTTTATGTCTAAAATGTCCTACGCATGCAACAGTCAAATTGCTACTCAAGGAAGGGTGCCCACACAAGGTGCGTGTGCACGGAGCCTAGGGTGGGTACCTGCCCTACTGACTGCAAAAGCATCTACAGGCTGACAATATGGGCCACGTGGGGGGAGGTGGGGGGGAATCCATGCCTGGCCAAGAAATTTTGCTGAAATTATCTTTCCAAATAAATGGAGAATAAGCTGTTTTAATGTTTATTCTCTGGGAAGTGTTGAAAACACAGACCCCACACTTAGGAAGGAGCTTATAAGGCCTCTTGCTTGCTTGGCTTATGAGACAGCAGTGGTTAGAAGGTATTGCACCCAGGATTTCAGAACCTCCGAAACTCGGGGTAAGAGGAGTCCACAACTGAAGGAGAAATTTTCCCAAATGAAAGCAAGTGGTGAGTAATGTTCTCAGGAAAAGGGAACTACACTGTGCCAGCACTGAAGTTCCCACAACACAACCATGACACACGGGAGTCTTCTGCACCTCTCTGAACCCGTGATTTCTGCTTACTTCGGTAACATGTAAAGACGGGTCATTTCAGGGTTCCAGATCTTCCTTATTTTCTTCCTCAAACACTGCTTCACATGTAATACCTATTTTGGGCCCATTCTAAAAGCTTTCTGGTATGGCCCTGGCTGGTGTAGCTTGGGAGGTTGAGCGCTGGACTGCCAACCCGAAAGTGGCTGGTTTCGCAGTAAAGGCACATGCCTGCATTGTGGGCCAGGTCCCTGGTTAGGGGCTTGCAGACGCAACCGATTCTCCTCCCTCCCTCTCTTTCTCTGGTCTCTAAAAATAAATAAATTAAAAAAAAAAAAAAAAAAAGCTTTCCAGTATGGCTGGAATTATTCTCTCTCCAATGTGTCCTGGGTCTCTATAATGAACTATTCAAACCCGTTTTATTAGAAAAATTCCATGAACGATAGCAAAAGTCTTTGGGTGAGGAAAAGGGCTTGGTGGCACCCATTGATCTTCCAGAGGCCTTAGGATGGATTATTAAAAGCACCCAGCCAAACCCAGCCAAACAATTTGCTTCCTTCCAGTAGTTATAAGTGAGGGAATAGAAAAGGAATGTTGTTAATACTCAGGAATATGAAGAGTATAATGGTATAATGGAATGGTAATTATATCATCCTGAGTTATGCACCACCCTTCGCTGGAGATATTCGCACTCTCTGACAGATCAGTGTCAAACCTTCTCTTTTGGCAGAGGACACGAAGAAACAGTAAGCAGGATTCTAAGGACCTGCCCAAGATCACACAGTGACGAGAAGCAAGCCCAAGGCTGAATCAGTGTTCTGATTTGCACAAAATGTGTGTCCCTCTGTCTGTTCTAGGTGTGCTCCTTCTCGTTCCTTCCTGAGACTCTTTGGGCTCTTCGTCCCCTTTCAAAGAGTGCTCTGGGAGAAACTGGGCAGCTCAGGGCCATCAGGCCCCACTGGATAGGGAGGGTCACGCTGCCAGAGGAGCTAAGAACTCAGAGCCATAAACAAAGCATCCCTTTGTGGCACCAGCAGGTTGTCCCTCTAGTGCTGCAAAACCTCCTTAAAATGCTATCACCTTTTAAAAAGCACCCATCTCAACATCTTACAGTCCACTACAGACAGGGAAGGGAAGGGGCGGCAAGGATTATTATTCATGTTCTGTTAAAGCTACTTATGTATAACAATCAATACCCGATGGTTCAGTTCTAGTTCAAATGAAGTAGAATCAAATGACTAACAATGTTGTAGAGGAGCACAAAGAGTTAAACTGTGTTACTGTAGGTTTGAAATGCTAACTTAAAAATTGTTAATCAATTGCTTCTTTCTGATTTTTTTCTTTTGCTCCCACTTAATTACAGAAAATGGCACAAGTGCACCAGAACAATTACAGATCCCATTTCTAGGAAGAATGAAGAGTGAAATACAATGCCAACAATTACTACAGTTCTCTTAATAATGTTGAGGCTTAAGAATGGAGACCTTGGATTAGGGCCTAGAGGAGTGATTCAGCAAGTCTCTGACATAGTTTAGCCACTATTGACATGAGAGAGTCTGATTTTCAAAAGTTTGCTACTTTTGAACCACATCTAGAAGGATAATATTTATAAAGTTGTGTTTTTTTTCATTCTGGAAAAGAAAGATACAACCCAGGAAACAATACCATTTTAATTAAGGTGGATGCAGGGAGAAATACTGAATGGCAATCTGTACACCAAGTTCAAGGGAAAGACACAGGGTGAGAAAGACAATATCATGAGTTACCCAGGGCCAAAAAGAAGAGATTGACGTGAGGATTGAACAAGTACAATGAATCTAGCGAATGCCAAAGGAGTTTGCTTTCGAGCTTTCCTCTTTTAGTTCAATCTGCGTCACTCTGACTTGCCTTAAAGTTGTGTGGGAGAAGAGAAATGAAATTTTGCAAAGAAAACTGCTCAAGAAATATGTAGAGAAAAAATTCTGAAGGTAAAATTTTTATGACTCTTTGTCCTTGATCTGGTGTAACAAACACCTAGGCAGCTCTTCCATAGGGAGAAGAATCAAATTCCCCTTCTAATGACAGAGTAGCAGTTAATGCCACATGAAAACTTGATGCCACTTAATTCAACAAGGATTCTACTTGCCTTTCCTGCCTGGAATACAGATTTAAGAGAAACAATGAAGATGCTGTTTGGGGAATATAGAATCTAAGACAGCTTTATCCATATTGCATCAGATTCAATTCTGGACTGAACGGAAAGGGAAGACTGGGGGTTATTTTAAATATGTAGTTTACTGAAAATAGAAAGAGGGGAAAAAGAAAAGAGATTCAACAAAAGTCCAACCACCCACTTTTACGAGTCCCATTGGCATTAACCATTTCTGTTACAACAGAAGAGTTGACATAAATCCTTAGAGGGCTAATCTAAGGTAAGAATTCAGAAACGCTAAAAATTCAACAGTTCTGAGAAACGAGAAACTCCTAATCTTGGTCTAAAAGTCCTCAAAGAACTTCTATTCTTTTCCCCTGCTATGGGAAACCTGGGGTGGCAAACTACAGTGGAGATCTTGGATCGGCAGTCGCTAGTGAAGTCCCAAGGTCTTCGTCATGCCTCCCTTCCTTCGTAGGAGGCAGGAAGGGCCGGTGAACCAGTGACTTCAGGGAAGGCTTACCTCAGTCAAAAGGAAGATCACACGGTCCAAGGACTGGGACATCCCCAACTACCATGATACTCGTGTAACCAACACTCCCACCGTCCGCGCCAACGATCTTTCTCATTGTGGTTACAACCCAAGAACAGGGTAAGTTTGGAGACTTAGTCACTAGATTTTGAGTCCCGTTAAGGGCAGGAAACATGTTTATTCATCCTTATATTCCTAGACCCCAATACAGTGTCATCGCATAGTTTGCAATCAATAAAAACATTTGTTGAAACAAACTGTTACCATGTAAAATGTCCGAGTCATCTTCAACAAAATCGATGTCTCTCAGGTCCCACTCCGCGTAATTGTCAAACTCCTGTTAAGGGAAAAAGAATTCCCACCCCGAACTAATCAGCTTTGGGTAACACTTTTACAGTGGCCATGCATTAGAAGTAAGCAGAAAATACACAGGTAAACACTCATGAAAAAGTACTGAATGGGGTACAAGGCCAGGACACGACCACAAATAACAATTCACGGGGGAAATCTGAGAGGCTTTCAGGCAGTAGTGACAGTGAAAATGAGAACTGTTATGAGTTTATGAACAAAGCCAAAGCTATTGTTCTAAAAATTAAAAGTAGTCTCTTCATAAAGTAATCCCCAGAATATCTAATTCTGAACAAATCTTCAGGTATGAAAATTGTCTGCATTGATTCATTCACCTTTTTACTACCTTCTGAGGGCTCTGTTTATTCAACAAAATTGCTTATCTGTTCATATTCTATTCAATGAGTACAGTTCACCGGGACAGTGTCTATGGGTAGCTCTATAATATCACTTGCCGTGTGGCTAGCAAAATTGTTTGTAGCTTGTTAAACTTTCGAATTACCTCCAGGGCTGTAATTGTGAATTAGCTGATAAATCAAGTGACTTGCGACTACATTCTAGGCTTTTTAACTCCATGGCTGACAAGGAGCATGTAGTTTTTATATACATCTGTTATTCTTTACCTTATACATACAGTACAGGGGTCAGCAAACCGCAGCCTGTGGACCAAACCCAGCCCACTGCCTGTTTCCATAAGAACAATTTACTGGAGCACAGGCAAGCTCATTTGTTTACATATTAGCGATGCTGCTTTTGCATAATAATGGCAAAGTTTAGTTGCAAAAGAGACTTTATGGCCCACAAAACCTGAAATATTTACCATCTGGCCCTTCACTAAAAGTTGGCCAGGCCCTGATATAGCACAACCCTGAAACCTGCTGGGTGTGGAATGAGAGACCGTCTAAAGAAGCCCCATACCTGCTACGCAAGTGGGAGCCAACGCCAAGGAAACTTAAAAAACAGGTTCCTGTCTGAAGAACTTTTATTGTTCTACATGTGAAAATGTTTACAAATGAGAAAAGGCACTCAAATAGAAGAAGATGTGGCTGCGTAAAGCCCTCCCAACTACGGTGCTTCGAGAATCGGTTTTTAGTCCGAAGGAACCTACAGGTAAAAGATACACGCTTCGTCAGAAACAAAAACTTGCTCCTACCTCGATGAAATCTGCCCGAGCTGGCATGTACCCTGCCATGTCCCGAGACAGCAAAGAGTCAAAGGTAGGTCGGGGAGGGTCATCCGCAGCTGGAAGAATTTAGAGTTTTTCTTACTTTCTTTATAAAATATTGGCTTTAAAAAAGTGACACAGAAATAGCCCTCATTAACATTCCAAAATCCTTTTGTTTGGGGAAAGATAGTGTCTGCGAGAATACATAAAATTCAGAAGATTTTTGTAAAAATGAAAAAGATAAAGTATTATGGAACTAGACTGATTTCTTAAAAAGGAAATTAAGACTTAAGGAATCCTTTAAGTAAACATGGGAAAATTCGCTCTGCTTTTTGCTTTTAACCTGCAAAAAAAACAAGGATCTTTTCTTTAAGATTACACAACGTAAGTATTTTACCCTGCCTCCTTTAGCTCTCTTATGCTTTAGGGCCAATCTCAATTTACAAAAGTCATACAACCGAGAGGCCAAAAACCAAAAACAAAACAACACGAACAAAAAACCCACTGGATCTGGAAGTCGGCTGGAATTGAGTCCTAGCTCTAACATCCACGAGTCCCCTAAACCCCCACTTGACCCTGCACAACTCATTGAGCCTTTCCGAATCTGTTTCCTCATGCATGAAACAAAAGCACCTGCTCTGCCTAGCTCACTGGGCTTCTATGAGGAACAAATGGCCTAATGAATTTGGGAGCAGAGCGCGAACATCTGAAGTACTATCCAAACAGGAGGGGTCATCAGGCTTTGAGTTAGTCAGCTACGAAACTGCTCCTGGAGAGTATGAGGAAAGGGTGGGAGGAAGGGAAAACATTCATATCCCATTACTTGTGCTCTGGGAGTCATTGAAGAAAGATGTCCATTTATAATTCATCATGGTTTTGGTTATGTTTTGTTAGAAGACCCAGGGGTCCCTCAGCCACATGAGATTTAAAAAATAAAGTGTGCTGTTACTGCCACAACCAAGTGGACAAAAATAACAAATTGCTTCTTGGACTTAACACTAGGATGATTAATAATTGATGATACTGAGTCAAATACTGGACTTCTTTAAGTAACTAATATGTGCAATCATAAAGACTCCAAGGAATTGTAAAAAGCCTTGTGATCACAATGGCATAGAAAGGCTGGTTCATTTTGCAATCTCACCCCCAGAGGCAGGCTTTAAAGTTAACTAACACATTAAAAACTTACAGAGTCTCAGATGTAACTACACATTGGATCCAGGCACTCTAACATCCAGTACAGAACTCTGACCTCTGGGAGATGTTTCCTGCTTGCCCCATTATGGCTCTGACTCTCAATAATGGCCATGCCAACTGATTCTATCTTTTATAAATTTGTTAGCTGTCCAAGTCATCAAACCATTATGTATCTGCTGTGCAACAGGCCCCAAAGATGACCTAAGTATCTCTTAAAGGGAGGCACTTACAGTGAAACGGAATGGCTGTGTCAGCGGCTTTTGCCTCCTCTGCTTGCTTCAGATTCAGCAGGGTGGATGCAAATAAAGGGTTGTTGATGAAGTGTTTCATGTAGTGCTTCTCACATTCCTCCTTGGTCTTGGTACACATCTGATTGGCTACATCCTGCCTGGAGGAATGTGAGGACAAGAGAAGGGAGTACTGCTTGTCACTACACATAGTGGTAAAAACAAGGTTTGTTCTTTCCAAATTTTAAGTCCTATCCATATAATATCTGGAATTTGATACCTCCAAGCTGGCATCATGGAGCTATCAGCAGGACAGTAAGACAAATACAAGCCTAATATCGGTGTAATCTGATATTCCAAATCCTGCTATTTCAAGCTATAAAAACAGTATCTGAAAAGCCTTTTCCTTTCCACCAAAAGAAGGGGAAAATTACTAGAAAACTTGTAATTAACTTGTGAGCCCGGCCCCAGGGAAAGAACTGCTATAAATAATAGACCACTTTGGAACGCTAAGAATGTACGTAAGTGTAGTTTTATATTTGCATAATATTTTATAGTTTACAAAACACTTCACATGAGCAAACACATTTTTACTAGAGCTCTTTCAATAGGCCAAGCATCAGCTAGAAACATTCACAACATAATTTAAATTCATCCTCCCATTAACTAGGTGGTGTGAGTACTATCTCGAAAGTACAGATGGAAAAAATGAGGCCTAAAGACATTAAGAAACTTGCTCAGGAATACAAAGCACATAAGTAACAAAGCCAGAATCTGTTCTCAAGACTCCTGACTGAGCCCAGATAGTGACGAGGTAGAGGCGAGATCTCCCAAAGCCCCTTCTCAACCTTTCTTTTCCACAGCACTTTGTCTGTCCTTCTCATGAGGCATCACTGTGCTCTGATTGCTGTACTTCAACCATATATGAATATATTTTGTACATACAGGTTCCGGCACAAATAATGTCCCTTTTTAGTTACAAAATCATAAGCATGTAATTTTGTAGCATAACAATATCACACTCAAGCACACCATATGACATTTTAAGTGAAGTGTTCAAATTGCTGTCCATCCTGTGGGAGACATTCATATAGCCATTCATATAGCTCAAGTAGGCGTTACTCCTGCTGGACCCTGTATATAACACATATGCAAAAAGGTCTGTCTGGAGAAAGTCCAACCATTGTTACTATAATGAGAATGGTTTGCGTGACTTCAATGTAACCTGGCAGCCAAGGAGAGTGGACTGGAACGCATGTGTGTGGACAATGGCAACTTCACTGTACTAGTCAGTGGGGATGGTAGGTGCCCTTGAGTGAGCATGTGTGCTGTGTGGCATTGCACTCAAAATGACTGAGCGTGTAGAGCAATGAGTCTGCATCACATTTTGCATTAAACTTGAACATTCCTCTGTGGAAACTATTCAGATGATTCAGAAGGCCACAGCTATGGGCAACTGGTGACTGGCAGCTTCATCAGGACAAGATGCCTATTCATGCATCACATCTCATGCAGAGTTTGTCAAAACATCAAATGACCCAAGTGACTCAGCCCCCCTACAGCCCAGATTTGGTGCCCTGCAACTTCTGGCTTTTCCCCAAACTAAAATCACCTTTGAAAGGGAAGAGATTTCAGACTATCTCAATGAGATTCAGGAAAATACGACAGGGCAGCTAACGGCAATTGGGAGAACTGTGTGAGGTCTCAAGTTGCCTACTTTGAAGGGGACTGAGCTGTCATTGCCCTACGTACAATGCTTTTGTATCATGTATCTTCTTAAATGTCTCTTTTTCATATTACATGGCTGGATACTTTCTGAACAGACCATTTCACGCACACACACACACATACATACATATGTATGTATATACATTCCCTTTCTAGATTATAAGCTTCTTCAGGGCAAGATGTCATAATTCTTAACTCTAGCACCCTTACCAACAAGCTTAGTGCCTTACGCACGGTGGAGAGAGAAACAATAGTCTTTTTGCAGTCTGTGCTAAGAGGGAAGGGGGACAGGGAGGATTAGCCATTTAAGAGCAATAGAATGACAAGCAAAAAATGGAAAACCAAAAAGGCTAAAGATGACTACTGAGTGTCTCATGAAAGGTCACATTTTCTATCTTCTTTGGTATTCTCTCTAATAGATGATATTTTATGATGCTTCATAAATGCTGGATGAATAAATACTAGCAAAATGTGAACTCAACTCTCCTTCAGAGCCCTCGACATAAGGGAGGCAGCATAACATAGTCTATTAATATCAGGAAAGATGATATGCACTAGGAAGGCAGGACAGAATGGAACTAGTTAAGACTCCTTCACTAACAAGCTATGTGATCATGAGAAACCATTTCAAGTCCCTTCCCTGAGCTTCAGATCCTTTGTGAGCAAAATATGTTTAATAATGCCTCTGCTATCTAGTTAACAGAATGACACCATCAGTGTCAAAGCACTGACGGAAATGAAAGTGGTGGTGTTAAGTGCTGCCGCCACCTAGGGCAACAGCAATGACTGCTGTCCAGTTCTGCCCAACTTGGACTCAGGCAGATACCTGAAAGCTAAAAACAGGGAAGGTGAACAGGAAGTCTGTTGAACTTGAATCTTGGGTAAGCTCTGGTCATCTGCCTAAAGTCTGACTCAGTTAAAAGATGAGAGCATCCATAGCCAAGAAAAATGCACAAAATCAGAAAGGAGCAATGATTAATGAGTCTAAACCTCCCCAATATTCAGGAGGGAATACCAACCTCCCATGTGTTGATACATCCAAAATGGTCTTTTAGGGTTGCCCAGTCATAGACAATGAAACATTCCATATCCCCGGGAGGCATTCATGAGGACTTGTCTCTAAGTCACATGTCAACAGAAAAGCAACATATGATCTCCTCCAACATATGACCTCAAACTTCTCTTTCTGAGGCTCCTCCCTTTACTCTTCGAGAGCATCTTCTTCCCTAAGCCCACTAGGGCAGGAGAAGCTCTGAAGCCAAGCTCTTACCAATTTCCAAAGCCGCAGTCCATCACAGCTTCTAAAAGGGCCATTTCTTCTTGAGCAGTCCAGCTGGGGTCAAGAACAGGAAAATCTGAGGTCTAAGAAAGAAAAAGTTTTGCCTAAGAACAGATTTAGAAATGGAACTTAGAAACCTCAATTGTAACACTAGTTTATGTCCTTCTCAAAACCTGTTCTCTTAATAACTATTTTCACGGCGGTCTACTCCCTTACTCCTATTTCCATGATCAAGGGTCTCCAATAAATATTATCACCCATAAGTGCCATGTAACTCATACAGAAGTATATATATTTAACCTACTACAAAGGTAGAGATATTTTATTCTGTTCCCATGTAGCTAAGAAAGAGAATACCCATGTGTGTATATTTATTTTTAATTAATTAATTAAAATATTTTATTTATTTTTAGAGAGGGGGAAGGGTGAGAGAAAGGAGGAGAAACAATCAACGTGAGAAACATTGATCAGTTGCCTCTCACACACGCCCTGCACTACAACTGGGACCGAACCTACAACCCAGTGATGTGCCCTGACAGGGAATCGAACCAGAGACCTTTGGCTTTGTGGGACAAGGCCCAATCAACTGAGCCACACCATGTGGGACTATTTATTTGTTTTTTAAATGGAAGAATAAATCATACATTTAAAAGAAAAGGTTACCTATGGGGGGAGGGATGGAGAGAACAGTTGGAAAGGACAGTAATAAAAGCTAGACCTTTCTGAATACTCCTTGTTTTGCAGATTTGACTTTGAAACCATAGATATTATATGTGATTAATAAATTTTAAAATTGTAAGAATTAAAAGCAAAACTTATAAAAAGTAACATACAAATTAATTTTAAGGCACAATCACACAACTATCTTAGTTGACTTTAAAATATAATAATCTGACTATACATCCGTAGAATATACCTTAAAAGTAAAAGGAACTGCCAAAGTAACCCTTAAACTATTTTTAGTAGCCTTTGACTATTCTGAGATTATTGCATGTGGATGTGTTATGGGGTAAAGCAAATAGTTGGCATCATTGGGCACTGGGATTTTTGGGCAGTGGGATTTTAGATCCATGCGGTTATGTAAAACTTTTTAGTCTTGCATTAGAATTGAAAGTTTTAGTATAAACTCATGATTTATTTTGTATTAAAAGAGTAATTTCCTAACATTGTTCACTGAAAAGGTCTAGAAAGAATGACCAACCCAGCAGCAATCAGCACTTCTATTGCCTACTATGCAGTCTCTAAATACTATTTTCCACTAAAGGAACTAGGGCTCCTTGAAGGAAAAGCTGATTCTAGCTTTGGGTCAGGAAATGTACAAGATGAGACCGGAACATTTTGTCATACTGGAAAGCAAAGAGGCTCTCAAAGACTATTAAGTGTCATGTCAAAAGGATTCAGACACTAACTCGTAGAGGCTCCCACTAACCAAAAGTGGAACATTTTGAGCATTAAAAAGGATAACAACTGCAAAGGTCTGAAACACATAAAGCATTATAAATATCTAGGGGTGCCAGGAAACCAACTGCTGTTTCAAAACCAGAAAGAGAAAAAAAAAAAAAAAAAGGAAATAGCTCCCACTGGTGTGGCTCAGTGGGTTGGGTGCCAGCCTGCAAACCAAAGGGGCGCTGGTTTGATTTCGATTCCCAGTCAGGGCACAAACCTGGGTTGTGGGCCAGGTCCGCGGTGGGGGGCACTCGAGAGGCAACCACACATTGATGTTTCTCTCTCTCTCGCCCTCCCCTCCCTTCTGTCTAAAAATAAATAAAATCTTAAAAGAAAAAAAGGAAATAATCAAGTATTTATCCTGCCTTTCCTGTAGAAACTTCACCTAAGGGTGATCATACAGATAATGATATGAACTATCTTTTTATAGAATTTAAATCAAATTAAAGGAGTAACAGAATTATAAGATAACTACTTTGTAATCCCCAATAAGTTAATAGATCTAGACAATGATCATAAATATAATGCAGCCATTAAATCTAACTACCAAATTATAGAAACACAGAAGACACAGGAACATATTAGTTAGCAAAATTCAGCCTGTATTAACATCTATTAAGACAACTTAGTTTTTTAAAAGTCAAATAAACTATAAGGAGTGAGAGAAAGAGTGAAGGAAGGTTAGGGAGGAGAAGAACCCAAAGAATAGATACGAGGCAACTCACTGGAATGTATGGATCTTATTTATATCCCAATTAGAAGACATTGTAAACGTTGAAAAAAGCATTTTATGATACCACTACACACTAATGATACCCACAGAATAGCTAAAGTAAAGAAACTGATAATTTCAAAAGCCGACAAGCATGTGGAGCAATTAGAACTCTCAGACACGGCTAGCAGAGGTGTAAAATGACACAACCACTGAGGACACTTTTTGACAGTTTCTCCAGTAGCCCTAAGACTACTGGAGAAGATCCAAGGCCTCAGGCAGTTAAGATGTTCTAGCTAACTCCCAGCCAATCCAAGCCATCTCCTTGGGGTGCCAGGGTGTGTGAAAAAAAGCCCCTTGGACTTCCAGCTCCAGCACTAGAACTGATAGTTGTCCTAACCACGCCCAATCTAACCTGAATTCCTGACCCACAAAACTGTGGGAGATAGTATGGTTGCTATTTTAAGCCATGAAATTTTGCAGTAGCTGTTAGATAGCATAGATAAGTGAGACACCATTCTCTCTATTTTAGTGTATGCCTGAAATTTTCTAAGTTTTTAAGAAAGTAACATAAGAGGTCTTCAGATTACCTAGGCATTTAGAAATGGTTATATCTTTTGCTAATGACAAAAATACTGTGGTGATTTGTGAAATTACAGTACTAATAAGTAATACATGTTTATTTGAGCACATACTATAAGCATGCTTAGCACATGGGGTACAATGAAACCAGAGAGAGAAATTTATGGGTCTATGTCTGTATTAAATTCATATAATCACTCAATCTGGCCAGTGCCATAAATACACGTAAATATGACAGCTTGTAGTTGAAGAGCCTGTGTTAGTTCTAAAACAGTATTTCAGAATATTAATTAGCCCTCGTCAGCTTTACTGTGAGATAAACGAGAAAGACTTTGTACACCGAAAACAAATAGACATAACACAGTTTTTCTCGAAGTTTTATCAATGTTACTTAATTTCCGGAGCCCACCATAGCCCTACTGAACCCAAACCTCCAACAGCAGGGCTTAGAAACTTCCGTTTTTATGAAGCTCCCCATGTAATCCTTCTGCACGAAAGTCTAAGAATCGCTGGTATAAAGGGTGTGGCAGAAAGTGGTACCTTGACTTGTTCAAGGTTCTAAGAATTATAAAACAAAAATAGACAGAGGACTCAGAAATCTTAATGTACCACCCACCACAGCATGAGTAACTTCCAAAAATACAGACAGCGCTGCGAGATGACAAAGGTACTGAAAACCATTTCAAGTTTTCTGAGGCTTCGCGTGCAAAATAAATTAATGAATTAAATAAAACATAAATCTAGTTTGAGTTGCTTCATGTGCAGGAAGCCAACACTTGGTCATCATTCCTACTGAGGGAGATCCTTCTTCCCCTTATCTGGGAGTAGGTAAGTCTGGCAGAAAAAAAGAGAAAGTATTAGCAACCTCCAAAAGCTCCCCCACAGTAAAAGAGAGAATTTTAAAATGTGTGTGTATGGGTGTTGACTGTGTGAGAAAGGATGATGTAATCAGAAGAATGAAGGGGACTTGGAGTAAAACTTAGTACCTTCAGCATTCTGCAAAAGACACTGTGCCCAGAACAGCTACAGAACTCTTGGTCAGCTTCCCTACTGTGGACGACCCTCCATCTATTGAACCTATACTTAGTTATCCTTCAAGGAATTCTTTTCACAATTCAAATGAATAAATGTGTGTATGGCACTAGGCATTCTTGGGGGAATTTGGGAAAAAATAAACCAGCTTTCTGAAGTTCTGATAACATTGATGAAAGGCCCTCAAAGCCATCGCTTTTCTGACCACATTTCATTTATTTTGCAGTTAACAAAAGGGGAAAAATGTATTGATAGGAAAAGATATTCCACGTTACCAGAGAAATGCCCGTTATAGTGAGTTACCACTATACACCTACTTGAATGGCTAGAATCCAGAACCGACAACACCAAATGCCGAGCGGAATGTGGAGCCATGGACACTCTTACTCCCTGCTGTTGGGAATGCAAAATGGTACAGCCACTGTGGGAGGCAGTTTGGCATTTTCTTACAGAACTAAACATACCCTTACCATGTGATCCAGCAATTGACTTCCTTGGTATTTACCCAAAGGAGCTGAAAACATGTCCACACAAAAACCTGCACATGGATGTTTAGAACAGCTTTATTCACAACTGTCAAACCTTGGAAGCAACTAAGATGTTTTCCAGTAGGTGAACAGGTAAATAAACTGTGGTACATCCAGACAATGGAGTGTTATTCACAGCTAAAAAGAAATGAGCCATCAGGCCATAAAAAGACATGGAGAAAACTTAGATACATATTACTAAGTGAAAGAAGCCAATAGGAAAAGGCTCCATACTCAATGGGTCCAACTAAAAGGCATTCTGAAAAACACTCTGGAGACTGTAAAAAGATCAGTGACTGCCAGGGGAGAAGCAGAGGGATGGACGAATAGGCAGAGCAGAGAGGAATTTTAGGGCCATGAAAGTATTTTGTATGACACAACAAAATGGCGGATACATGACATTATCTATTTGTACAAACCCTCAGAATATACAACACCAAGAGTGAATTCTAATGTAAACAGGGACTTTGGGTGACAATGAAGTATCAGTGTAGGTTCATCAATGGTAACAAATGTACCCTCTGGTAGGGATGCCGACAGCAGAGGAGTTGAAGTGTTTGTGGGGGGAATATACGGGAAATCTCTGTACTTTCTACTCGATTTTGCTGTGAACCTATAATCACTCTAAAAAACAAAGTCTAGTATAAAAAAATATTCCAAGTCTTATAATTAGTGGAGAAAGTATTTAGAAGACAAAGTATTTAGAGAGAGGTAGGGTAAGGTAGGCCAGTTGGCTGCCAAGAACTCTTATTAAGAAACGTATTTTCATTAATTCATTATGGACCAGGATCTGACTCTTAGCACTGTAAACCCTGAAATCCATCATAACAGGACCCCACAAATAATCAGACTCAGAGAGGCTGATTCACCCTTTTCTAAACTTCTAAGAGACTGAGGTAAATATACAATAGTGCTGTGGTAGGTATAATCCTAAAGATGACCCCTTTTAACCCCAAGATTCCTGTCCCCTGATTATTCTCACACTGATGACATATTCATGTGAAGGGACTCTGCTGAGGGGACTAAGGTACTCATCTACGGACCTCAGACTAGGAAGGGTCGCTTTCATGATCCAGCTGGGCCCAATGTAATCACATGGACCTTTAAAAGGAGAAGAGGGAGGCACTACTACTGTCAAGTATTAATAGATGCCCCAGCAGCTCTCTTTCCTGCAAGAAAAACTACACGGTGAACTACAAGTTATGCTCTGGTAACTGACAAAACTATCCTGACAAAGGTATATATACCTGTGGCAGTGATTTCCACACGTGTGTAAACACACAGTCCTGAGAATCTACACGTTTTGAGCACAGCTCCGTGTGACTCCTGTGTGAGCAAGTGTGGATCATGTCTGTGGGATGGGAATTCTCTAATAGGAATTTGGCAAAGTTGTATCTTAAAAAATTAAGGCTTGCTGATCTCTGAATATTACTTTCACCTGGACGT